>VXBI01011364.1:752205-996168 GCA_013397375.1 Toxostoma redivivum
GGCGGCCGCCCTGCCGAGCGGGCACCAGCGGGCGGGAGCGGCCGGGCCGGCCCCGAGGGTGCCTCTCCCACCCTCTGCTCCTTTTTACCGGCGCTTGTAAGCGACTTTGGCTCACGCGCGGTCCGGGAGCGCGGAAAACTTAAGAAAAGAAAAATAAAAGCTGGAAGGAATAATGATGAGATGCCCCCCCCCACCGCCGGACGGGCCGGGGGGATGCGCGGCGCGGTCGCCACGGCAACGTGCCCGCGGCCGGGATGTCGCAGCGCGGATGATGCCCCGGAGGCGGCCGCCGCCGCGGGGGTAACCCCAGCCGCCGCCCGGAGCGGGGACTGTGGCCAAGGGGCGTCCCCCGGGGCCAAGCCGGGCGGACACAGCGGTGAGGGTGAGCTGGACCCGCGGCTCCCTGGACCGTGGTGGGGCGGCTCTCGGGTGAGAGCGGGAGGATCCGCTCGGCGAGGGCTGCGAGCTGGGATGTCACGGTCAAGGAGCATCACGCCGTGAGGGTTGGCCGGGTGATGTCCCTTGCCTGGCTCAGGGCACTGGGGCTGGGCATGAATTCCTCACGGCCTTTTCTTTCTCTTGCTGTAGTTGGTGACAAAACTACTGATGATGTCAGCTCCTGGTATGTGGCTTGTGTTGTCCACATTCAGCTTGTGTTCTGTGCCCCATACAGGCCTTGGCTTCATTAATGCTTTATTCCTTCATCCTTTTTTTGGCAAGGAATATAACAATGCTAGTGGTGTATTATGATCCCATAGCCTAACCTCTTCCATAATATAAAGCAGAGACTATTCCCCAGTGATTCCAAGGTCTGGCCCACCAGCCTCTTCAAAAAGTCTTGATTTAATGACTTCCAACGATGGGAATTGACTACATTCCTGGATAATTGGCTCCAATTTTTAATAGCTTTGTTAAACGTTTGCATCTCTTTTCCACTTTGAACTTTTTTGCCTTCATCTTCTAGCTACTGGATCTTGTAATGTTTTGCCTGTCAGATTAAATAGCTATCTAGTTTCAGATCATCTCTCTCTGCTCAAGTATTTAAGGGCAGTAATTAAATAGCCACTTAACGTTGTCTCTGATGAGGTAAATAGGCCTGACTCTCTTGGATTGTCTCCCTGGAATGCAGATGCTCCCCAGGAGAAATGTCTGGGCTGCTCTTCTCTGAGCCTCCACCACGGTCCTCGCTGGCCTCCGGTGCTGCACAGTGGATTCCAGGAAGGCCCTTGTTAATGTCACGTGTGGAGATAATAACCTCGTGCACAGTATTCCCCTGTCTATTCTCCCAGTGGTACGAACTTTTCTTTCCCACGACTACACGGTGGGAACTTCTGTTCCATTAGCTACAGACAGTGATCCCTGCACTTCTTTGCAAGCCAAGGTTTTCTCAGAAGCTGGTTGCCTGCTCCTGTAAGGAGCATTTGAATTAAATATTTCTACATGTATACCTTTGAATCTGCCTATATTAGAGTCTTTTCCCTTCTCAGATCACCTCACTTCCATGGAGTCTGCAGCTCAGGAGTCACACTAGATCTCTGGTGTCTTCTAGAAGTCAGAAAGGTTTCTTTTCCCAGGACCTCCCTCCTAAAGATCTGTCTTCTCCTCCAGCCAACTTCAAATAAGTTTAAGGTTACCTGGAATCAGAAGAATATGTGTGTGTTTCCTTAGGGTGGCTGGTCCCAAGAATTACACATTTCTGAATTATGAAGCCCATCCAGAGTCAACCTAGCATTAAGAATAGTGGCTGTTAATTAATTCTACAGGGTCAGAACAGACAGAATATAGTATTTTCGAGTCTCAGACTTGCTGAAGACTGTCCAGTGAGTACTAGGTTTAGACAGATTTCACTAGCAAAATACTATGGCAGTGGCAAAACTTGTCAGATTTGGGTCCTGCAACTGTTACTAACACCGTTATTTTTAGGAACAAAAACTCCCTCTGTCAGACTCAGCCAAAGCTAAGGGGAACAACACCCTGCCTCCAGTTTGTGAAATCCTCACTGCTGTAGGAGTACAAGCAATCTGCTCGTAGTCTCACAGCTACAGACAGAACACAATTTCATAAGTGAGAATTATGCTCCTAGCAGCGCATCACTTCTTAATTTGTAACTCCCACACTAAAAGCAGAGTTAGGATATAGGCTGATTCTGCTGCCTTTGTGGATTTAGGAGCAATCCTGGATTAAGACCTGATGTTAACTAATTTAAGTAAACATCACCTTCTTGAGAGTCAGAACAAAAACAAAAGATGGATAATTTTACTAGGGGAAAACAAGTTCTGGACATGTTCTGAAAGAAATAAGGTTACTGTCCAATAGGAAAGGTTTTTGAAAGTATATCTAAATACCATTTACTTTTGCGAATAGTAAAAAATAGAAAAGGTCTACATATGTCTGTTTTATTATATATATGGACTTTGAACTCAGTAACAGTTCTATAGAAACAAAGACTGGTACCGATTAAAAATTTAATCACACATGATCAGTTACTTATTAACATCGAGTTATTTGTCTCTTGGGAGTCTGTGGCTAGGAGCTCACATTTGTAAATTGGCAGCAGATCTTAGAGGGTTGAGGTGTCAGCATGCTGCTGAGTAAATAGGGAAGAAAATGCAGTGCAAACACCTGCAACTCCATGCAGGCTGTGGGGGAGAAAGGCAAAGAAAAAGGTGGGCACCTAAGTAGGAATGACTGGGTACCAGCATAATACCATTTTGCACCTATTTGTCCTCTGTCAGCAGTGGACACATGCACTTGATGAGAATAATTAAGTGGAGGAAAGAATGCCAACAATGACAAATATAACCATGCATTGTGGTAAGAGTGCTACAGGTGTGTTCACAGAGGACAGGTTCAATCCTTTCCCCTCATCTTCCCCATGCCTCTGAATCCATGATCCTGTGTAACAAAGCTTGGTGGCAAGTATGGAAGTTATTACCACAGCTAGTATCAACCTGACATCCAGGAAGATACAGTATCTGTGAAATTATCCAGGAAAAAAAGTGTCTGTATCTATTATATTTCTGAATGTAATTGTTAGCAACACGTTACTTGTACTGATTGTTTACTGTACTTATTATACATTAGTAAAATGTGGTAGTAACAATTGAGTTTGCTTGTTTCCTCCCTCTGACAGTAGTTCTTTTAGAAGAACCAGTAGTTAATCAAGGGGGACACAGACATCCCAGTGCTCTGTCAAACTGTTTGTATCTGTGCTGCCAGCATCACTAATACTGTTGGTGTCTGTGTCTAAAATAGTGGAGACCAGCTATGAGCTGAGGCTGAAAGATTTTATCACTTGGCAAGTGGTAGCAATTCATTTTTTACCAGCCTAAGTTATATCACTGTCTAGCTTTGGACAAGAAATATTATACTGAGGGAGTGGAGGAGAAGTTTTTTAGAAGAAGATCATGAGAAATTTGTGTTTTGAGATATTTATCATCTCCCGCTCAGCTAACCCTCATAGTCAAACTCAACTATGATAAAACAGATATGAAGCACATTGGTAGACAGGAATCTTCACTGTGGTCTGGTGACCTCCTGATCCAGGAAGCAGCAGCATTGCTAAGTTTAAAATAATTCATATTGTCTGTGGATTGATTGTGGTTACATAGTAATAACACACTCCCTTTCATTTGTGTGCCTGTACATTAATGCACACACACAAGCTGAGGGAAGAGCAATGTTCCCTGAAGCATTGGTATTCTGGATGATACTGGCAAGAGCTATTTTAGTGCTTCAGTTAGTTACAACTATGAACTAAAGCATAGGTCAGGACTGAAGTAACTACTGTAGGAAAGGCTGCCTAGAGAGCCTGCAACCAGGAGTATTCTCATTTTTCTGAAGAGAACATATACCAAACATAAGCAGAACATAGTGACCAAACATTCAGCTTTGGAAAAGCTTATTTTCCCTTTGTCTGTTTTGTTTTTGGTTTGTTGTTTTGGGTTGGTTTTTTTCTGCTAAATGGACAAGGTGTTTCTTTAAATATTGAGAAGTAATCAATGTTTGCTTGAATTCTCACAGTGACACCTCTATCCTGAGATTCTCCTGTAGCTCAGTGATGGTAATTAATATTGTCAGCTCTTAAAAATCATCATGTAATTATCACCAGTTGGCATTTTTATCCAGATGAACAGGATGGCTTTCTATATGCACATGTGCTTTCCTACTTCTTTTGGAGAGCATTGAGCAAATATTGGCTATTGCAGTTGGAATCCCAGACTGCATTCTAATGGTGAAAATCTTTTTCCCAGTGATACTAATGTGCAAACAAACAAAGTTGAGTTTGTAAAAGGGAAGTCAAACTAGAAAAAAAGGCAAAATGAAACAAGGACATGTGCAATTATTTTTAATAATCTTCATGCAAATACCCAACAGATTCAAACAGAGGGCATGAATACTATGCTACATTATGACTAATCTTAAAAGGATACTATAAAAAGCAATGGCTTACCTCAATGATGATAGTGAAGTCAGTGAAGAATTAATTCAGGAATTTTCTGGTGACTCCAGGACCCCTCTTTACATGCAGGAAATAATCACTAGAAAGATGAGAAAATCAGTCAAGATGTTATCATGGAAACAGTGGGAATTTCCAACACAGGATAACAAAGGATCTGATGTTTACCTTAAATTTGCATAAACAGGAGTCAATTCATTAACATTTATGTGGGGAAAAATTATGTGGTTAGGCATAATTTTCAGATGGATGAATTTTTTCATTTCCTGAGTGAAACAGAGAAGGAAAATAACAGCAGACTGGTTACTAATTTGATTTTACATGATTTTGGGAAGAGATGAGTGTTCCTCTTGGTAGCAAGTAGAGCTGGCACGTGGTTTCTCTGGTCAGGGAAATGTGGTGTCTGCCAGGTTTGGGGTGAGCAGAGTCCCTTAACCTAAAGCCAGCCTGACTGAAAGTTATTTTCTACTCATGGGCAGTCATTTTGTCTTAGCAAAGAAATTGTAAAATGTTTTGAAGTCCAAGGACTTGTGCTTTCCCTTCGGTGTATTGCCAGTGAGATCTTAATCCAGAAAGTAATACGTCTGCTGAGTGCTCAGAGAACATACCCTCCCCTTCCACAGGGCCCCAGGACTGTGGAGTTTTGCTAAAAACAGGGTCAAATAACAGATTAAGTCTGTAAAGTTGGCATAACAGAGCAGGTAAGAAATTTTCCAGCAAAGAAGGTGATGTTGACAGGGCACTGTTGCATTTCACTAAGTCCCTGTTTTCTTAGGCTACTGGAGCTACAATTCAGAGCAGCTTCTAAGATGGCCTTTGGGCACTGAAGCATGAGTTGGACATCACCAGGTCCCAACTTCAGGAAGTGGAGAGGTGTAAAAGTTGTCTAAATCTTCCCAGCTCACCTCTCCTAGAAGCAGTCTGGCTGTTGAGGACTTAGCCAGCCCTTTGGCTAGAAAATGCAGAAGGATAATTGCACTTTAGTATTTAACAAACTAAAGGGTCACTTTCATTACAGTAACTCTTCTCCCTCTGAAGTATCAGTTTCATTAAAAACTTCACACAATTGAAAGATTGAGATGACTCATTAAGAAAATTATGGAATATAATAAGCATGCTGGGGAGTGTAATAAGGGGTAGAAGCAATAGTGATAAAATACTTGTCAGAAAGATGATAGTCTTGAGAAGAGCTATATGGAAACAAGATTACAGAATTATTCCACTCTGAAAGGCTGGCATTTCAGAACTGTTTATAAAACTGATGCACAACACAGCCTCTCCATGTTAATTAAAATAAAAATGTTAATCTTACCCTTGAGGTTAATAGTTAGGGAGTATCTATTAAAAGCTGTTGAAGAAGCTATGAAGGTTTGCATAAGTTTGAGGACACAGATTTCTGCTCAAGCTAAGCAGTAGCCTTACAATATCTGCTGTTTCAGTATTCCATAAAAGAGCATCAGTTTCCATCTGTCCACGGGGAGAGTATCTCATCTACAAAGCCATTTGTGGAAACATGTGACAATTCTTAGTTGCAGCACCAAAGGCATTTTCACAGAAAGGGTAAGTGTTTCAAAGAGTCACCTCAAGTGCATGGTATGGCAGAATAAAGTGACCAGGCTTTCAGGTCCCTGTCTGCTGCCCCATTCTTCAAATAAACCTGTTCATGCCATAGGTGAGAGCATTAGTAACTGCAAATGTGCTTTCACCTACCTCAGCCAAGAGCTGCTTAGTCTTGGAGGACCATACCTGCATGTGATGACTTCAGGTTGAGACTGTGCAGAATCTGTGATGTTATCTCATGCCTGGGAACACTGGATTCATCAGCTGAATTCCAGCCTGTAGTTTTTAGTACCACGTGCTAGTGGTGCTAAAAATGCATGAGGATGCACTGTGAGCTACGACTGAGGAATAAAAGTGGTTCATTCATTTCCTGAGGAGTCAAGCAAGCTTCATCAGGAGCTGCAGAGAAGTTTTAACAAATGAGTATTACAAAAGGATTAGCTTCATTAATTTAGCTGCTTCTGCTTTTGGCACTCAGGAATTAATCCAGCCTTTATTGAATGTTTTGAGTCTCAATTAGCTTGATGCCTTGGAAGGGGAAGGGACAAGCAGTTTCCTCCTGCATATAGCAGGCATAGAAACCCAGAGATGGTCTTTCCTTTGTTGAGAAAAGGGAGTTTTACTTCCTCTCTGGGTTCAGAGTACACATCAACTTAAAAGGAATAATTCATACCTCAAGTCATGGGGCCACAGTGCAATAAAAGCAGATAATATCCCATCATAAAGCCTGGGAGCTTTCCCTCAGAAATATTCTTCTACTAAATGGTCTATTTGAGAATTGCTTCCAGCTGGACCATGCTTGGCCATTATCACATAAACATGTGAGTTGATATTGGGAAATAGAAGAACAGTATTTATCCAGTTCAAAAGATACTCTTAATATGAAGGGCCTCAAGGGAATATTGCTTGGAAAACAAATTTTCATAATAAAATGACCTATTTTAGAATTACAGTTTTCCATGCTGGAGGGGACAGGAAGGTAGCAGGATGCTTGCCAAAGAGATGGACAATAAGCACACTCACACTTGGTCCATAATGAGAAGATGAGTGGACTGAATGTGTTCATGAGATAGTACCCTGAGATTTTAGGATAGCTTTTTGTTGTTTGTTTGGGGTTGGGTTTTGGTTTGTTTTTTTCTTAATTTTTTTTCACTAGACTCCTGCATGCAGACTATTTGTATGTGTTTGCTGTATCCAGATTGACATGCCTGCGGGAATGTGAGCAGACCTTCCTACCAGCAGCCAGCTCAAACATGTAGATGACGGAGAAAACCCACACAATGTCTGAACTGTTCCTTAGAAAGCCTTAGGAGAAGAAAATTAAGTAAAAGGACAGCAAAGCTAATAATAGTTTTGTTAAGTATGTACCAGGAAAGCAAGGTTCAATTACATTATGCCTCTAATATTATGATCCCAAGAAGAGAGCTCTGTAAGAACTGTTATTTGCTGTTACTCATCAGTTCCTTCTGTGTGGATGCTCCAGGACAATTCATGTGGTGATGTTCCTCCAGGAGCAGAGCCTGCCTTCTAGTGACTAATGAATGCCACCTACTCAGCCTCAGTTTGTCTCATATTTGTCTGTTGAAACCCTTCTTCTTTTTCAATGTGATCTATAATCTCAACTTCAGCAATCAAAATTAGTCTTTAATGACCACATGAGTTCAACTAGTTAGCAATCAGAGCCACACCGATTATTGTAAAAATCATATCAGAGTCAGTAGCTAACATGCTGCTCAGAGCAGGAAACTTAATTAGCTGGGTGAAATTTGACCTTGCAGTTAAAGGCTGTAATTCCTTTGTAGTTTACCAGAGGTATCTAACTAGAGATATTAAATTAATATGAAATTGTTCCAAACACTATAGTTGCCATTCTGACAGGAAACCAAACGACATCATCCTTTCAGTCATCCTGTCTTAGATGGCTGATTCATAATGAATATAGGGCAGATGAGGTAGGGATGAATGAAAAATGTCTGTTTTCTAGTAGACCATATGATGACTCTTGCACTGTGGAGTTAAAGACACAGGTAAATGTGTTTTGGGGTAAACCTGTTAGCTTACATTTGGAGAGTATTTTGAAGAAATGCACATGAAAATATACATTGCCCTTTGAATTAATATAGGATCGACATTTGTGTGTTGCATGGAGAATTTCATTTATGGGCTTCTGAGCTGACCTCCAGGACCAGAATTTAGCTGGGATAAATATCTTGAGGTCACCTAGTCTTGATCTTAAATTCTTCACTGTTGACACTTGCAAGTGTTAACTGGTTATATACATTTGATGACTTAATTGGTTATATGCACTTAATTCTGTTTTGAGAGAGGATTTTCTGTTTGTGTCTGAAAAGAGGGCAATCTTTGGAAAAATGGGCTTTCCCCCCTTATGCTTATACCCTTTTTTTTTTTTTTAAGTCTTTTTGGTGTTTTTTATTTGTCTGAAGGTTTTTGGTGGGGATTTTTTTGGTTTTGGTTTGGTTTTTTTTCCTTTTATGTCCCTATACACAGAAAAATATTTTCTGTATGATCAGAGAGCAGCCTTTTGAATTTTGTTTGACATTGGTCAACCATTAAAAGAGAGAGACCTAATACTTTACCAAGAAAATGACAGGAAATGGGAAAAAGTGCTCATCAGAGGCTTAGAAAGACAAACCAATGCTTATACTATTCAACTTGAACATGCAACATGAGGCAGCAAGAGATAAGAACATGGTCAACACCACAAATACTTGAAACTTTCTTTCAAAAATGATACTATACCAAAAGCATATTTTAAAATAAAAAAGAATGCAAAAGAAAATTTTAAAATAACCATTTATGAACAGTTTCCTGGCCTTTAGTGATATGAAGCTATGAAATGGTCTGGCAAGGAGCACACAGTAAGAGACAGATGGGGAATCAATGCTGGGAGAGCATTCAAGCCTAGGTCCAGGAGGCAGAGGGCCAAAAAAATTTCTCTTATCACAGGCACCAACCAACTTACTTTCCTCTGCATGTCCTCAATTTTTTTCTGAAAGAACAGGTCTCCCCTTCACCCCTTATCTCCTCCTGCCTTCTTACCCAGAGAGAATTCACTCAGCAGTTGTAGAGGTATGTCAGCCTCATAAATGGAATAAAGTCACTGAATTTGTATGGGAGAAGGCTGGTCTTCCCAAGATCAGCATTAACATTCTGGTTTTGTGGGAGAAACTTAGGACTGAGGCATGCCAACCTTGAAATTCAACAGCTGAGCCATTTCATCTAGTTGCTCCCCAGAGAGAAGGCCAGGGACCTAATGAGTTTCTAGGTGTTACAGTTTCTCCCTTAAAATAAAGGCAAAGCTCCCGCACAAGGGAAAAAGAACACATTTTCTATCCTTCTGGAGCAGGAAAAGGGTGAGAGTTTTGAAGTGGTGATGGGGGATTTTTCAGCCCATCTGCAGTGCTAATCAGACATCTGTCTCTCTAGAACCGCCTCACATGGCAGTCTGCATTTGCAAAAATATTTTTTCCTCTTGACTTGGAGTAGAACAAACTTAACAGTTTTCCTGTGGCTTCCCACACCTGTGGCTCTCAGGATTGTTAATAAATAGATGAGGGACCAGAGTGAAGAGAGCTGAGATAATGAAAATGAAGCTACAGTAATTATCTGGACTGTGGTGACCAGCAGCTGAGCAAGGATGGAGGACAAGGCTTCCCACCTTAGTGACAGCCAAGTTTCTTGGAGTGTGGCCTGGATACTTGATAATATGGTTATACAATGAACACCTGATAAGTTGCTCTTAGTTTCCCAGCTCTGTAGCCTGGCATTACTTGGTCCTCTGACCCAGTATGCCTCTCTCCACATACTACTGCCATTTGTTCTTGATCTGCTCTGAGTTCGCTTGCTCTGGCACACGGGCTACAGGTTTATAGGAGAGATGTTTCAGAAAACATTGCCAGCCTTGCTCTCTGCAAGAGAAGCAGCTCATCTGTAAGAAAATGAAAAGATAATTGAGTTGCTGGCTCAGTATCATTGCCTGCTGCCCTGTTTACACTGGATGTCCTGTTCTCTCTTGTCATATGTTCGTACCCCATCTGATCCCATGCCCTGCCTGAGCTTTCTGAAGAGCGAGAGCAATAACAGAGCCCTTTCCAAAAGTGCTTACCTCCTTGTATGAACACTTATGAATCTGCAGTGGTTGCAACTACTTTTCTTGGGTGGAGTATGTGCGAGTACTTTTCCTGGGTCTGCAACATCCTTTGCTTATTCAGCTTTAAGGTGGTGGTTTTCTGGGGTTTGTTTTTTTTCCTTTGCAAATGCTAGCAGCAGCATATTCTGTACACTTGTTTTGTTTTCTGCCTTTCATTTAGCAGAGGTCTCTTTCCCTCTTTGTAGATTCAGGACTTGAATCCAGGAAGGGAAGGAACTAATTTGAATATTTTTTCAGTAATGTTGCAGAGGTAGATCACTAAAGCCAGAATTGCTGGGCTCATGATTGCACAGCTTCAAGTAGTAGATGATGAGATGTAGAAGAAAAGTGTTCTGTAGTTAAATCACTGGCATTAGACACTGGCTGTTGCATAGCTTACTCTGTGATCTTCATTTGTGTTAGATTGTATTGAAGAGGCAGAAAGAGTAGAGGTTCTACCTCTGCTCAGTGTCTTTTCTGCTGAGTGATGAATGCTTAGTATCTCTGTGCTCACATGTGGCATCCAGCAAAATGGGAGAGTGTGTTAGAACATTCTGGCATTTCTTGGATAAGAACAGGAATAAAAAAAATTTATTTTCAAAAATATTGAGCAACTTTTGAATCTTAGTGGCTTTACTGGTATTTCTGATTATTTAGCACTTTTGAGCATCAGACTTCTTTAATTCCAATGCCCAGCTTTAATCATTCAGATTAGGCTAGATGACTATCTTTGTTAGTATATATCAGATTTTATATGTATGTGTATGTCTGTCTTCAATCATGTAAGTATGCATAGTTTGTGATAATTCAAATTGTATCCATAAACAGGATGTCAATGAAAATAAATTGTGGTCGGAAGGCTGCTGTGCATTCACAGCTGTCAGATGACTGGTTGAAGTATCTAGTACTTATCTTCAAGGAGGTCCTTTGTGGAAATAAACCATTTTATCTGGATTTTCATACTGGCTTTAAGGTTGCCATGTGTTTTCTCACTCTTTCAAGTGTGCCTCTGTGCACGGGGCATTGATGTCCAATGCAAGTCCAGTAATTAAACCCTAAGCCGTGAATGATCCTTTTTCACGCCCTGCCAGCTTCCACTGCAGCTGACTTAGAAACAAGGACAAAGCTCTCTCACAGCCCTGCTCGCTCACTGATGTGCTCTAGCAAGGTACAGCTTGACCTTAGATCACTTCTAAGATCTGCAGATTAACTATGCTGGCAGCTGGAGCAAGGGCAGCTAAAACTGCTCCTAAGAGGAGTAAAAAGCAGTGCAGCCTGATGGGAGGTGCTGGGCATTAGGTGATTTAGATAGTTGTTTGGGAGTACCACATCTTTTTTTTCTTTTTTTTTTTTTAATGCTTGGGGGCATGATTTGCTTGCAGTGTGTAGCATGAGAAGCTAGAAGATGAGCTGTAGTAATAGCTGCCAGGTGAGTGTCAGTCACGCTGCCCATGGAAATGTCTGCTTTGGGCTTGCCTGAGTATTTGAGGCAGCCAGCTTCAGTAAACCTGAGATTCAGTTGAATTCAGATGTGATATAACTCCTTTGAACTGTCATTTTAATTAATGCTAATTATTCTCATTAACCAATTTGGCAATCATCCTGAGGGACGGTGATTCAAGTCAAAGTTAATGTTTTTTACCAGTGCTTTCTGCAGTGCATCACTGCGTGCATTGCTTCAGTCACCCGATAAATGTAAATGTGAAACCCCCTGTCCTAAATGCAGAAGAAATGAGGTGTGCTCAGAAATAGGATCAATGTAAGCCTTTAACTTGGAAGATGCCAGCCTTTGGCAGGAGTGGGGATGTCACATTAGCCTCGTGTAAGCCTTGCAGAGCTCCACGGTGTGGACTGGACCATAAGCCTGGTCTGGATAAGGCAGAGATCTAGAGTATGGATATGGCTGTGCCATATTGCGGTGAGCAAAGCTTTGGCTCACAACACCTGCTGTGTCTGTTTCCAGCCTGTTTTATTGAACTAGTCTCCAGATTTTGCACTGCTACCTCTTAAATATTGTCTGTCTTGAGGAAGTGGTCCTGGGCTTAGTTTGGTTCCAACACAGATGGGACTTCCCAGGTCAGACACTAAATAAAGATTTGTTTTAAGAGCACTGAGATTTTTAAGAATTCAGAAGCAGAGAATGTAATTATTCTTAAGCCTGTGAAAATCATATTTGAATCACAGAATAAAATGCTGCAGACAGCTGGATACCTTAGCCCCCCCTTCTTGGGGCTAGAAGGATAGAATATATTGAATGTAGGGATAAAAATACATATTTTGTATAAGCTACTGTTAACAAACAGAATTCTAACGGAAGCGAGGGTAGTTCCTGCAATTGTTAGCATGAGAGATTTTTACACCCCAGGCTCCCTGTCAGGGCAACTTTAAAAAGCTATTGCCATCAAACACCTGTGGGATAAACTGCAAATAATGAGTTGGTCCTAAAATAAGCCATCATACACACAGCTGTTGGTGTTTTTCTTTGCTGTAGGAAGATGGAGGTGTTGAGAGAATGACTTGGTGACTGAGTTTGCCTGGAGGAAGCATTGCAGTCTCATTGTTCCAGCACACCTAAGTGCAAGATGGCGAAGACTTAAGAGCCTCTCTTTGTCCCAGAGAACTCTGGCTACATAGTGAATTTCAGGACTCAAAGTCAGTGATGCAAGGTTTGGGAGTTGATTTTTTAGCAATGCTGTGTTGGTATCAGTGCCAGTACTGCCTTTTGCTCAAGCCAAGAGCCAGAACAGTAAGTTTCTCTCAATTTTACTTGATCAGCTCTGCCATAGTGGCAGTCCCTCTCATCTGGGAGGTTGCTCAAATGCGTCTTTCAACACCTTTTGTCAGCTCTGGCTGCAGAGCAAAGAAAACCTGGTGTGGTTTATACTTGTGATGTTTTACCACTATTTTCCCATCTGGCATTGACCTTCATCAGAGTCAGCTGACTGGAAGCCATCACCCACCTACAATGTTTTGTATGCCATTAGGCTGTTCTATCATTTCCGGATATAAAGAGCAGTGGTCTCACTGATTATCTGCAGTACATGACAAGTGTTAGTTCCTCCACATCCCACATACAGTTCTTCATCAGTGAGAGTGAGGCACTGGTGCGGTCCTGTTCCACTAGGGTTGGTGTTCATATATAAAGCATATAGCCTCAAGTAAAGAAAAAGAAGAGGCTGAGATGACAGATTTTCATATAACGGTCTCACTAAAGTCACATCATAAGCCTGAGTGACTGAGGTGAGCTGCTTAGATTCCTTAGCTGGACACACAGGTTTGAGTCATTGCCCTCAAAAGAGCATTTACCAGCGTTGTAAAGGTACCACAGAATTGCTCAGATTTTATCCCTGAACACCGAAGGCCTCCAACCTGCAGCCACTTGGTTTCCTGCAGAGCCTCAATACATCAGACAAAAAGTGGCCCAGCACATGGCACTTCCTCTCATGGGTTTTTTTGAGAAGGTGTTTAGCAGGAGGCAGTTTGCTAAGGAGATTATTTTGTTCATTTTGCTGCTCTTACTGTCAATGACAGCCAGCAGCAGAGCAAAGTGACAACGTGAAAAAACAGGAAGCAACTGCTGAGGTGGCAGCAGGAAGAAGGCAAGATATTTTTAACTGTTGGGGTTTTTTTTAAAAAAAAAAAACCCACGGTGATAGCTGTTTCAGCTGCCAGCCTCTCTATTCACATGAGTTGTGTTTTGTGATAGCCAGGAGGCAAGAGCAGACATAGTGAGATCATCATCATGCCTTTCTTAGGTTAATCACACGGTACAGCAAATTTCTGTTACAGTAATCACTGGGTAGGCACTGCATCCTTCTTCTCTAATTACATGCCATTTGGAGTAGTTCTTTTCCGTTAGGATAACGCCTGCAAATGACAATGGATACGTCCCTTGCCAGGTGCCTGTTATGTAAAGATCTATTCCTCTAATACAGAGCCCAGCATCTTCATTAAAATAATATGATATATGAGGAAAACTTAATTTTTTCAGACAGTGCATGAGAGTTAAACGTTATCATTTTTGGGTTTTACTTTATGCAAAAGACATTGATCCTGCTGTCAGCTCTTCCAAAGCAGAATTTCCTTACTTGCAAGGTTGGTTTTAAAACAAGAAGTGCTGCTACAATACGTTTCTCAGGGCACTGATATGGTTATTCAGCAGCAAATCAAGCCTAATTTTCTAGGGTGGTAACTCTGCTCCTGTGGATGCTCCAGCCACAAGATGAATATTTGTATTCAGTGCACTGTGGGGAATGCACTTAAGTATAATGAAATTCAGGAAGCTTCCCTTTGAGGACTTGAAAGCATGTTAAAAGTACATAACAGCCTTTGTCCCTAGAGCCATCCTTTCTAAGACACACCTACTCAGCAATGGATATGTTTTCCTGACCACAGAAATGTGATTTTGATCTTAGTCCAGGTTCCAGTGGATGGATGTCCATGTAAACCACATGATCCTGGTTATTGCAAGTTGTCTTGGCAACAAAGAAGAATTGCAAGAATTGCACAGGCAACAAGCCAGTATTATGCTTTCATCTCTAAAGATGATCACCCTGTTTTATGAAGTCACGTTGGCATTGCTGTGTAGGAAAAAGATATTTATTGTTGATTACTGCTAAACTGCTCTCACAAAAACTCATGAAAGGCTTTTGGTTGTCAGCTGTCAACATTCAAATGCAGTCAGCTGCATAATATGCATTAATGAGGGGTTAGATTTCACCATGCTTTTATCAGAAAGCTAGCAAGATAGGTAAGGAGTGAAATTCCCGTTGGTCATTAGAATTTCTGTTGCTTTCGACACCAAATACAAAAGTGGTGTTTGAGAGGTCCACATGATCCTCCTGTTCACATTCCTCAAAGACTACATCTTGGTTTTATGCAATAGTAAGCTGAAGAAAAATAAGCAGTGGCAGTGAGCTATGTGAAGTGGAGTCACCTGCCTGATATGGACAGCAGGTTGCTGTTTCTTCTCACGTGCATGTGTCAGAGTGTGAACACAGACTTCCTCCTGAAACATGGCTTGCCCTTGAAGTCAGGCTGCATTTCCATAAAAATTACTTCCAGGGTCAGACACTGGAATAAGAAAAAACTGCTGATGAATAATGAGGCTAAACATAATAACATGCAATTAAACAAAAAAAAAGGTATATCCTTGTGTGTTTTACCCACGTGTTGCCTCCCCTCCAGGGGGGCCCAGGATATGAGGTAGTAATATGGCTGTAGCTTATGCAACTGTTACAGCTGGCTGCCAGTCAGTGTAGTTGTTGTTTGATTTAGCTGTTTTCATAAAGCCATTTATCCTTCCCTTTCACCTTGGAGGAGAAAGACTGATGGGCTCTTTGCAGTGCTCTGCAGCAAGCCCAGCGTTGCACAGGGGCTCTTGCTTGCTTACATGCCTTGCTGAAGAAAGCCTTTTTGTCAGGTGCTGTAGCCCTGGGAGGAGGTGTGCAGGGAGAGAGCCTGTCTTTGCAGCCCCTGCTGCTGCCCAAAGCCTGTCTGCAACAGGGAGCATGCTTGGGAGGGTGAGCTGAGTGGGGAAAGTAGAGGGGCAGGATGATATGGGAGATGAGTGTGGACGTGATGGATGTTCAGGCTTCATCCAGCCCTCCTGTGGTTCCTTCCCATGCCACCCTCCTCTGATGATGTGTGAGGCTCTTTGGAGAGATTCTAGAGGCTGCAATTACATGAGGATCTGAGCTTCTCCTGGAAAAGGCTTTTAATCTGTGAGAAAGGAGTGAACTTTGAAAATCCTGGTTTAAATTAAGAATAGTGGTATCATCTGCTGCCATTGAAGTTTCGAGCCTTCCATCTCCTTGCCAAATGTTGTCTTCTAGAAATCTTCTTGATACTGTATTTTCTATCACTTCTAAATACTGGTTTTTCTTGCTTTAAAGTGTTGGAGTGCAGGGCAAACCCACTTTTTCTGGAAATGTGGAAGAATTTTTGATTGATTCCTACTCCCACACAAACAAGATGCTCTTGGAGGACAATGACATTTTCAGCAGGGGCAGCCCATCTTTTGGGGCCGAGTTGCATCGTGGCATTGCTAACAGTGCACAGACTCCCACCAGGGCCTCATCAGCAGGTGCCAGTGCTGAATGTGGGGGTTGCTGCTTGTCTACTGGCCAGGGCAAAATGGGTGCTGCCCACAGGGAACAGATGGGACACAGGCTGGAACATCCTGTCTCAGAGCAGAGCTGTATTTCCTTTTAGATGGACATCTTTCTAATTGTAGGGTAACTGCCAGCAGGACGGTAGAGCTGAATCATGCTTGATCACCACACAGTTTCTATTCTCCGTGCCTGCCCATTAAAAGCCGATATTCTCACACATCTGTCCCTGAGCAGCTGCTGAGTTACCCATGTGTCCCTGGACTGCTTTGAAATGTTGGGGCAAGGTCCTGCTTAGGGCTCTCTCAGGATGTACTTAAGGTTTGCCAGAAGCCGAGAGAAATGGAGGAAGGTGCAAAGCAGTTTGCTTTGCTTTGTATTAGTCCCAGAGGCCATTGTGCCATTTGTAGGGCTGGCTTTAGACATTTTCTCATCTATAGGTTGTGGGCAGCAGGTTAAGCTGAGCTTTGTCCTTCCAAAGTGGAGTTCCCATGCTCTGCGCTCTGTGGAGTTAACCTCTAAACCTGGCAGAGAGATGCAAGATGGGAGGAGTCAGCAACCAGAAAAATAAATTTCTTCAGCATGTACAAATATTGCTAGATAAATCTTCTGTTGGTGTCAGACTGATTGGAAGCCATCTCTTTTTGGCTGAAAATGGTAGTGCATCTTGCCCTTGATTTTCACATGGTTTTCCTCAGTTCACTACCATTACAAAGCAAGGATTTGCACTTATCTGTTTTCGTGTTTGGACTTCTTTCCCATTTTTGCCTCTGCTGTTTCCGTTTTTCATTGTGTCATGACACCTTTCTGAGCAGACATTGCTAGTTGTGTGTCAGCATCCAGTAGAAAGTGTTCTGAGGTCTGGTGAGGAACCAGGCTCTGGATCCAGAGAGCCCTGACTGGATCTGATTTCTCCTCAGGGCTGTTCATGTGGCTCAGTTGGTAGTTCCAGCTGATTTAGTGTTGTGGCATGCATATAATCATCCACTTTGATTATGTCTGCAGAGAGGGTGCTGCAGACCTGTGGTGCTGAGTATGTTGCTTGTGCTGTCCAGCTCTCTGCCTGTCTCTGGCACAGGTTCCTGCTTTGTCTGCAGGTCTGACCCCTCTGCTTGAAATGCCAGCCCTGTCTCTGGTGGGAATCATAGGTGGGCAAGGTATCCATGGGCATCCCCACCACCTCTTCCCTGCCTGTCATCACCAGTGAAGCAGTGAATCACCATCCGTCATCAGTGAATAATTTGTCTCCTGTCAGCATCCCAAAACACACTGAAAGATGGAAGCTCTGCGTCTTGTATCTTACACCCCTTGACATTGAAAAGAGGGTAAAAAACCCAATGGCTGCAGAATTTGAAGGATGCAAGGGCATTTGTATATTTAAAATTTAAAGAAATGCGGTCTATTTTCTATATATTTAGTGGACTAATATGAGTTCAGGTGAGCCATTGTCTTTTTTCTCAGATCAGAAAATGAGAACAGACTGAATTCCCAGTTCAGCAGATGTTTATCTCTGTTCTTAACCAATGTGGCTGTATAATGATTTTTGTGATGGTCTGAGAGATCTTATAAGATTAGAACTATTAAGAGCAAGTATTCAGCTCTTCCATTTGCAGAGACAAGGTTGAAGAGAGGGCTCAAAGAGTACGGCACTCAAGGAATGGAAAGGTGATGAGAATCTGGAATTGGGAAAGGGGTGCTTGATTTGTTTGGGAGCTGCTTTAACGGAGGGTAGGTGGAGATGCTGGAAGTCTTATTTGTGCTTTTGAGGATTTTCAAATTTCTTCCAGGGGGAAGGCAGAATCTTATGTAAGAATTTTCTGAAATTTTATTGGTTTGTATTATGAAGCATGCAGACCTTCTGGTTTTGTTGACTTTCTCATAAGCAGCAAGAGTAAAAATTGCACTGTTGTTTTGTTGGGGGATGGGTATTACTGAAATAAATATAAGTTTCTTTACATTGTCAGCATTGATTTGCCTGGAAGCTTCTTGGAATTTGGGGGTTTTGGGGTTTTTTTAACAGCACATGAAAAATACCTATTCAGTTACAAGAGTCCATGAAGATCTTCTGGCCACGCAGGGACCCTCCCAGACCATTTAAGCCAAACACAGACTTTGCCAAAGCTAGAAACCTCTTGTTGCTAAAGGTCCACAATAATTTTTTGTTGAGATGAGATTGACACAGCCAGGCAGGCTAATTTGATCTGCAAGAATAAAGATGAGGA
The DNA here is from genome assembly GCA_013397375.1 of Toxostoma redivivum. NCBI lineage: Eukaryota > Metazoa > Chordata > Aves > Passeriformes > Mimidae > Toxostoma > Toxostoma redivivum. Next base: position 770,707 of record VXBI01011364.1, read on the forward strand.
GAACTCTGTTGGTGTAGCAAATCTGTTCTTACTACTAAAAATTGATTTTGACCTTTGTAGAGATATTAATTTCACCTCCTGTTAAAAGAAAACTTTGGGTGATTGCTCCAGGTCTGGCATACAAGACTTGAAAAATTTATCAGCGATCTTGATTTGTTTTGACATGTTTTTTGGCATTCTACTGAGTTTTGTATTTCTGTTTTTCCTAAGTATTTGCTTGCAGGCGATGTCGTTTATTTGTTTGAATCCTCACTGTCTTGGCAGTTGAGTGTTGCCCACAGGTCCCAACATTGTTCTTCATTCCTATATAACAGGACTCAAATAATAATAATAAGATTCCAATAATAAAAATGCCTTTCCAATTCTGTAAACTGTAGGGCTTCCTTGCTGTTCTCTTTCATAAGACTTTGCTTTTTCTCTGATTTTTTTTAGAATATTTTCTTAAGTTATCATGTTTATTTAGACTACTTCATTGCCTTTGGCTCCTGTCATTAGGATGGCTTAGTGACAGTCTAGCAAACAGTTCCCATGACTTTGACAACAAAGTCTTTATAGAAACCTTATTCTCATAAACTAACTCATTTGCAGAGTCATTCCAGGCAGAATGATCCACCCTCCAACTCATACTCAAGGGTCAAACAAAATGTCTGTATTACACTCAGAGAATAGGTCCAGGTGGGTTTTCTGGGGCAGAATTTCTTCTGTTGATGTTGTATGTTAAGGACTGGTAGCAAAATCTCTTTTAATTACCATATGAGGCAGACATTCAACTGTGGGTTTCAGGTGATTCTGGTGAAAAGCCACTAAGCAGATGGGGAGAATTCATGCAGAATTCAGACTAGAACTGATTCATTTAATTGAAAAATCAGGAATCACTGCCCTATTGAGTGGGTATGAGTTAAAAAATAATGCTCCAGCCTGCAGATTGCCTTGCCCAAGTTTTGTATAGTGAAGAACCAAACAGATTTTCTCTGAAATCTTTATTTCTTCTGACACTGTTTGCTGAGTAGTATATCTCATCCTAAAAATGGGGATTACTTTTGTTCCATTATTTACCTAATTTTTCTTAAGTAAAAGTAAACTCTGGATCTAAAAAATAAGGAAAAATATATCTGACCTGCCCAGTTGTATATACTGGTTTGGTTTGCATCAGTATTTGGAAAAGAAGAGAGTAACAGAATTTAGTGCAATGTGATGCCTTGGATTTTAGCTTTTATATTTTTCAGATCCTCTGCTGCTTAGTGTATAACTTTGAAACTTCGTATTAGTGTTAGTAAGTTCTCTTCACAGGGTAGTGACAAAACAATTCCATTCTAGCTAGAGAATCGAAGACACCTGGTACCCAAAAAGCATAAACAACAGTGAGGGAAAGGGGGCAAATCAGGGAGCTGAGACTTCATGACCTGGGGCTGTGGGTGGATAATTGACCCCAATATGTAGCTGAACCAAAACTTATAAAAGTGTAAAAATTCATGACCGGGATCCATCTTGGATTTGATTTGGGTATAGCCCTGGCCGGGCTCTTGCACTGCCCAAGATGTATCCTTTCCATAAATACCTATTTTATCCCTTTTGCTCTGCCTAGTCTCTGTTCCAGGTCAGCCTTTCCAGGCATCAAGTGGATACCCAAAGCCATCTGCTCCTCTCCTCATAGCCCTTAGATGTTTATAGCACAACAGGGTGAATGTGGAATGTCTGTTCTTCCTTCAGGTCTACATTGGCTGTCCTTAAAGTGAGAACAAAATGAAGGCAAGACATGTTGTGGGCAGCTACAGACTTCCATTGATTTGCAGCCTGGTTTACATACTCACAGTACTTCTCAAAAAAGCTTGGTGATCTTTAGCCATCCTGGAAAGCTGCTGTGGGGCGATGCTGGGCTGCTGTCACAGAGTGCAGCTAAGGAATTGGGGTTCCTTCAGGGGCAGGATTACAGTTTCTCAGGGCTGGCTTAACCCAGCAGACTACATCTATGTGGTTGGACAGAGCCCAAAGAGGCGGTATAAAAGTAATAAATTTTTAATACCTGGAAGACAGAAAGCTTAATGAATAAGTAATAAGTTGCAGCACTTTCCTTTTCTTAGAAAAAACAGACTGGCTGTATTTTTAAAAAATTTTCCTTCATTGAGCACTTTTCTCCTTTTGCTCTTAAAGTATCCTAAGGTGCTGAAATTTGGGACTGATTTTACAGAAACTAAGGAAGTTATACCACTGCCAATCCAGGCTGAGAAAAGGAGAATAGATATTTTTCTGACAGAGCTTTTGTTGATTTTGCTAGTCGGTAGGAAGGGTCTGGAACAGCTGAGTGATTTCTCCACTGCTTGCAGCAGCATCTCCCTAGTAATGTAGCAAGGGAGATCCTACTGTGTGCCTGAAGAGGCAGAGGCACACAAACAGGTACAGCAATGTTCTCATCATCAGGTTAACAAAACTTGGGTGTCTCCCAGGTCTCATACCTGTGTTTTGCTGGCAGCATAAGCCCGTGGAAGCTTTTTAAACAAGCACAGATAGCCTGCAGTTTAAAAGAAGAGTGGGGTAGAATTTTATCACTGGCCACCACCATTCTGTTGACATGGATCCCATCCTTAATCTCTAGGCTGCGCAGTGCCTAAGCCCTTTGGAAAGTCAACAAGCACATTTGGAGGTCACCTCCTGTTTGAAGGGATGGTTTCTCTGCAGTCCTGACATGATTCCAACCTGGATAACTCTGTTCTACCTGCTTAAAATCCCTCCCACACATTTCCCTAGATATGGCATGAACCCCTCCTGTTCTGTGGTGCTGCAATATTCCCCTTTCAATTTCATACCACCTACTTGTAAGTTGATTTCTAGGTCATCTGTACCCCCATTTATTAATCAAGCTAGCTTCCTTGTAATTATTTCAAAGGACCTAAATGTGACAGCAGTAAGGATGTGCACAGCCCTGGTGTGCAGTACCTCCTCTTGGTTTGTATCTGCATCACCCAGCAGGTTGTGATCCCTCCATACTCCTTTTACCAGTGAGGTTTGACATTAGTCTGAAATGACCTGTTGCCCCCTGTGACTGTGTCCTTGTTGGTAGTGGAGCTAGAAAGGCTATCTTTGAGAAGAAGGGGGAACTGGTGCTCACTGAAGATGTGGAATCCACTCAGACTTAGGGATCTGTTCTTCGCATAGGCATTTCCTTCCACAGGTGGCTTGCTAGAGAATATTATCTTTTTTTTTTATTTTGTGACTCAACCTCCCATGCAAAGTCTATACCACTTCTGTAAATTCCTATTTCTTTTTTTTACTCCCTCTTGGCATGTCAGTGTTTTCATTAATGTATCAACAACACAGGAGCTGTTGTTGCTTTGTCTCTAGTATTGTTTTCTCCATCCAGACCTGAGAATTGGGAGATCCTTGAAATCTGTGACTTTCAGGCAGAATTGGGTGCTTCACTTTCTCCCCTGCCTGCAAGTATTTCTCTTGACACTGTAAAATCAATTAGTTCTGGGTACTTTTTCTTAGATCTGACTGCTGCTAACACTGTGTTTGTTTCATTAACAGATTAGCTTCACAGGAAACCTGTCGTCGACAGCCTGCCCAGCAAGAAAACTCCAAGGAGAAGCTGCTTGAAGACAGCCCATGGGGACTGTACCAGATCCTCTGAGATCTGCCAATCTTTCCCTGGTCTCAACTTCTACAGAGGAGGAGCACCTGGGAGACCTGCAGCCTGCTAAGCACCAGCCCCAACCTGCCAGTGGCGAGAGGGCCAGCAATGGCTTGCTGTGCACACCATCCAGCTCACCTGGGCTTTGCTTGTTCCACCTGAACTGCACAGGGGCTGCCAGCACTCAGAGGTGCGAGCAGTGCCACGCAGAGGATGATAGCCAGCAGGAAGCCTTTTCTGCCAGGCTGGCCAGCACAACTGCAGAGGGGCACCCTGCAGATGTAAAGCCTGCTGGCTGCTCCCAGCCAGCGGGCACCCAGGCACCGGCAGCACCAGCCCCTGCTGCAGCGGGAGCCCTCTTGGTGGGGCAAGGGCCAGAGATGATGCCAGCCCCACAGAGCTCCCGGCAGTTCGTGCAAGGCAGCCAGGCCAAAACGAGCTCCCTGGCACAGATAGATGACTCTGCCTTGAAACCTCAGGGAACTGAGGATCAGCCAGTGCTTGAAGTGTTAAATTATTCTTCCCCGGGTGATCCTGTTGGGGTTAATCAATTCTGTCATTCTTCTCAGGCAAACCTTCTGCAAAGAGGGGAAAAAGACAGGGTGGCAGAAAAAAATGGTTCTGCTGTGTGTCAGTCAGCCTTGCCAGCAGGGCAAACCGAAGCTGAGCTGGGGAAAGACCCGCAGACCAGTGTGGAGGCAAAAAGCAGCACTGCAGACACGGTGCAGCTGCATCCCCCAGATGAAACTGCCGCGGTGCAGAGCAGCCAGGCACCAGCCCAGTCTGGCCACGGGAGTCCACACCCTGTACACAACCTGGACCCCACACCAGGGAGTCCAAACCCCACCCAGCTCTCCAAATTCAGAGAAACGGGTACAATGACAGCTCAGCCACAGAACAGCCCTTTTACTCAGGAAACTGTAAGCAGGACATGGCGGGATGCTGAGGTTCAGGCTGTGGCTACTGTGGAGAGCAAATCAGCTTCCACCAGTCCCAGCATTTTTGCTGCCTTCTTAAAAGGGAATCCTCCTCCAGAGGAGAAGGAAGAACTGCACATAATTTACCAAGGAGCTATGGGGCTGAGCCAGGCTGCACTTACTGACAGTTCATCCTCACAGCAAAAGTTTCCATGTTCTCCTGGTATCACATCAAAATCGACTGTTGTCGCTGTGACTGCTTCAGCCCAAACCCAGCCTGTCACACTGTCTGGGGTCCTATCTGATGTGGCATCTCCAGGATCAGCAGATAATGCAAAACCTGTTCTCCCCTGCTCCCCTGCAGCTGTTACCTCCCAAGGAACATCTGTGGGTAATGCTGAAATGACCAGTGCAGCCTGTGATGTCAAGGATGCTGCTCAGCTGCCAAAGGATGCTCCAGTCCCACCAAGGCCCATCCCAGTTGAGCAGCTTGGAGTTGACTCCAGTAATCAAACTCCATCACGGTCTGGGACTGATGCTGGTGAGCCAAGCACCATTTCCACTGATGCTGTCCCAGGAACCCAGAACAACGTGCGAGATGTCATCCCTCACGCAGGAAGCAGCCGGTCACCTTTGCTCTCTGGCAAGGACAGTGAAGTCAAACAGAAGGAGGTTCTGGGCAGCTCTGAGCAAAGGCCTGTGCAAAACAAGGGTGTGAGTCAAGGGCAGGCCAGTCCTAATCAATCTGTGGTAAAACCAAAGGAAGAAAACTTGGTGGTGCTTGATCCTAAAGGAGGGCTGAATGCTGGCAGCCAAGCTGCCGTTGTCCGTGCAAAGGTGTGCTCACAGGATGCAGGTGAGAAGGAGAGCAGAGGCCACGGAGACAGCGGGCAATCTCAGATGGCTGGTGGCCAGAGCCTGCAGGCTGAGCTGAGTGTGAGTTCTGCAAGCCTTGCCCCTCCCACGGCAGCATCGGCAGCTCCCCAGCAGCAGGGCCCCCAGGCCAGGGGGTCCAGACATGATCTCCACTCCGCAGTGATTCCTGCTTCCTCTCAGGCTGTGCCGAACCTGGAGGAGAACAAAAAGCACTCCACCCCAGCCATGGAGGCGAAAGTACAGGTGAAGCAGTCCAAACACGTCAGGGATGTTGTTTGGGATGAGCAAGGAATGACGTGGGAGGTTTATGGTGCTTCCCTTGATCCAGAATCCCTGGGAATTGCCATCCAGAACCACTTACAGAGACAAATACGGGAACATGAGAAACTGATCCGGGCCCAGAACAGTCAGACACGGAAATCCATTTCCTCAGATACATCCTCAAATAAAAAACTGAAAGGGAGGCAGCACAATGTGTTCCAGTCCATGCTGCAGAATTTTAGGCGTCCTAATTGCTGCGTTCGACCTACTCCCTCTTCTGTGTTAGACTGACATGGTTTGCAGGGGTGCCTAAATACCTGCAGTGGTGGAGAGAATCCCTCCCCTCAAGTCCTGCTGTTTGGTTGTGTAATTGGGGTTGTGATGCCACAGTGGAAAATGATTCTCCTTTGTTTTCTGACTAGCCACATGCTCCATCCTGCCATTATTGTCACAGCTGGTATATTTCCACGTTATGCCCCAACCTTGACTGCTGTCAGATGAAAAGCTAGGCACTTAGCAAAAGCACAAATTTCAATTTCCACCTTGCTGCAGGGAGAGCAGCACCTTCTGATAAAGCAGAATTGTCAGAATTACGGGAATTTATCTATGTGCATTATGAGGTCTTACTCAAAGGGGTGGACTGGGGGAAGCTGAGGGAGGTGGAAGTAAGGTTCAACACCTGTAAAGACCTAAAACAAGAGAACTTTCCTGGTTTGTAAGTTACCTGTGCTGAGGCAAGTCCATGAACAGGCTATGGACACTGATCACTGAGCAGCCTCACTTCTATTGATACTGTGGGCCACTGTTCTCAGGTGAGCCCCAGGGAGCCCAGTCTTCCCCTCCTGTTGAAATGCAGAACCAGGCAAAGAATGAGGATCAAGACTGAAGGATTCTGTCTTTGGGAGAAGCTAAGTCAGTGGGATGTTGATGGCCAGAAGGGGAGGTGAGAGATGCTTTTTGTCCCCTGCAGTGGCCACTCAAGGTCTAAGCCGTCAAGGCACAGGAGAGAGCATCAGTAGATGGACTTGCATCCAGCAGGACAGTGCCCACCCTTACTCTGGTACTCCAGCCAAGTCTTTAAAAAGCAGGGAGCCATTCTGCCTCCTCAGGTGGGGTGGGCAGCCCCTGCTCCCAGCCTCCAATGGCGCTGAGCACCTCTCTTCTAAAGCACTCTTTAAAGTGATGTGGATCTTTCTTCTCTCTCCAGACATGCACAGTAATGTTTTCCCATAGCGGCAGGCTTTCCTGTGCATTGGGGTCCGTGAGCCTCTATGTCTAGCGTGTTACACTGATTTTTTTCCCCCTTTTAACTCCTTAGCCAACTCTACTGGGTTTTTTTCAGTATTTTGGTGCTTTTCTTGCTGCCTTTCATAACCTGAATACCATTTATTTAGTCTGTATGTTATTTTGTTTTCCTAACACTCTATATTATGAACCATTATACTGTTAACTTGAAAAATTTTCAGCAGTACTGAAATCTTGAGACAATCTTTGCTGTATTTCTGAACTTAGTAGTAGAAACTGCTAATAAAAGGTAGCTTAGTGACTGTTTCTCCAGAGGTATGATATACAATAATGTTTAAATATATGCTGGTCTCATTTCTTAATAATATTTTTCAACTTGGGAAATGTGTTTCCCAGTAGCTTTGTATTTTGTCCACTAGAGTTCATTATGGGAGGCTGGGAAACTCCTGCAGTTTGTAGAAAATTTAGTTATCAATCCTGCAAAGCACTGATGATTTGGATATTGTAATCCTGCAGAGTACTAGAGTTAAATAGGAGTTATTTTCGTCCATTAAAAATTTTTCATGAATCATGATGATAATTTATTTCTGTCCCTAGTACCACACACCTGACTTACTCTGTAGATCTTACTCTCACAGCTTACTCTAAATCTTACAGGTTTACACCGTGTAAATGAGTATCAGTATATTTTGGGGTTTTTTTCTGTGAAGCAAACCTGAAGTGGTCCCCAGTTATTTAGGAGGCCAGACTTCTTGAGTATATCAACTGCCAAGCCTTCATAGTAGCTGTTTGGGGGCAATTTTTCCCCAGCAGAAAAGTAAAATACATACAGCATTTTAACTGAGTGCAATGAAAAGTGTTGCCCCTAAGCATAGTACTGAATTGACTCCTAGTTTTCCTCAGATATATACCAGGGGGCTTTATGTCATGTCCTTGTTCAACTTCTGTATGTTATTTCAAGTCCTCTCCTACCTGTGGTGCTGAGCTTTTAATTCTGAAACACCACATTAGAAATAATCTTCCCACCTCTGTGTACCAGGAGGAAAGTCTCCAACCTTTTTTCTGTTAGTACTGCTGTTTCCACCCCCTTCCTAGCAGTGTGTGAGATGTGAGTTTCATGTGAAATTTTGTGTGGGATTAATATTGACAGTGTCATTAGGTCAGGTTAGTTGACAAGTTCAGTGTCTCTTCACACATTGTGTCTGTGTCAGCCCTGACGAGGTTCCCCGAGTTCTCTGCAGTTTTTGCTGTGTCCTGTCCAGCTCCAAGGCTCTGTGGTGCTCCTTTTGCCTCCCTTCTGCCCTTCTCTTGCTAGCTGTTGCCCAGCCTGTCTTCCTGTGAAGCCGTGTCCCTTGGCTCAGCTCGCGTCCCCCGCTGCGTTCCCCTTGCTGTAGCTGTGAGCCAGCTTACTCTGAACTGTCCCTTCACAAATATGCTCAGTCTGAATATACAAATGGATTGTCCTATTTTTTTCTTCCAGAGGAGAATAAACAGCTATCACTCATTCACTGATTTCCATGAATTTTATCCTTTAGCTTCAGCTCCACAAAATATTTCTAGGATATGGGTAGTGGTTGCTTTATTGAGGCCAAACTGGGCTTGGCAATGAATGAGCAGGATGCTGGGGCAGCACTGGACTTACTCCTTCTTTGCAAGGAATGAGAGATCTCCCCTGCTTCCTTGCAGCTTCTTTCAGCTGTGAGTCTTCAGTAGCTGGTCCCTTCTTCACACCAAATTACTTTTCTTCTAGGAAAATCTCACCAGTGCATTCATACTACAAAGCGTTAATGGACAAGTTACTGAGTGGATGCACCTGAACAACTGCATGGGCATAGCTGAAACAAAATGTAGTGCTCAGCCTGTGTTCTGGGCAAATATGAGTGCAAAGATGCAAATTGTCCATGCCACTGTCTGGTGGCTCCAGAAGTTCCTGCAGCCGTGTGTTGGAAGCCAAGCAATAAAGTGCCAAAAGCCAACACAAAAATGAGTCGATAATCACCAGCACATCTCATGGAAAATATTTTAGGTTTTGACTGTGCCTTGCTAGGGCAGACTGTAGACAACCTGCTAGTTTAACACTGGTGATTAGTGCTTTCTCCTGCATACAATGTCTAGGTGACAATGGAAGTCCTCACTGACGACACATCTTTCACCAACAGCAAAACAACCACGGTGGGGGTAGCAAGTAGCAAATATTATGCATTTGAGTGGGCTTGTAGCAGCCAAGAAAGGCTGTTCTTGGTGTCATGTCAGTCTCAAAAATGAAAATGTGCTTGGAGTAGTGATAGGACAGAGAGTAGGGAGACATGATCTGTGTGCCACCGCCCCATTCTTTTTCTCTACCCAATGACTCAGAATCACTTTGCGTTAGTTGGATGGGTAACAACCAAGGAAATCTATTTTGGCTAATAAAAAGAGGGTTCAGAACAGAAAATACTTCGTCATTCCCAAGAGCAAATCTATATGGAAAAAAAACCCCAAACCTGTGTTGCAGCCTAGACAGTTGAAGGAGCTCTTAAATTTATTTTTTTGCAAGATGAGAGATTCTGGGAAACAAGCTCATTGTCAGGAAACCCTGCCCTGTCAGTCACATCTTCTAGGAAGGCTGATGTAGCAAGAACCACTAATAAAAGCAGTGAATAAGAATGGAAGATTTACTTCTAGTTTCACTTAGGGGGCTTTCCACTAGCAAAGATGAGAATAAACACATTTCAGTGTTGTCAATACAATACCTGAGTTGAAAGAGCATCTCATTGCAGGCAATTTGCAATATAGTCCTGGATTTCATATGAGGCTGTGATATCCATCTGTGTGGACTTGGTTGGGATCTGCCAGCTTTCTGTTATTTGGGTAGTAGTGCTACTAAGTTTTGCCTCATTTCTGCTGACTTGGTGTGGAAAAAGAGTGGGGGAAAAGGTGAAGGGACAAGAAGGGGAATATCTGTCTTCTCCATTTCAGGAGAAGAAAACATTCTTTTGAATATAGAAGAAGAAATTGCTGAGAAACATGGTGAGGGAAGGACAACAAGAGAAGTAAAATAAAGTTGGTGTAGGTGCTTCACAATGAATTCCCATTCCTATGTCTGTTTTGCCCACTTGTTTTCTGACCTCACACATTTTTTATTTGTTGGCCTCCCATGTCTTTTAGGAAAATGAATATTTCCAAAGGCTGTATATTTTGCTAGTATTTATAGATATATCCAAATAGGTTTCAACAAATCCTCTAAGCAGTCAACCTGTTTATTACTGCCACTAAAACATAAGAGCTTGTAAAATGCACCATTCGAAGAAGTATATTGAAGGGATTAAAAAAATATGCTCTAAAGATAGCACTAGCTTTTCTCTATGTTGAAGTGTTAAAGTTAGAAGTGGAAATCCAAATGAAAATCAGTGCTGATGAGGAATTCAAATTGGCTGCCACTGGTTTTCAGTTTGGAAACTTCATGGAATGTACCGTATCAGTGTTTCATTAGTTAGCTCAGTATATTCAAGGTTTGTATGAAGGTACAAATTTTATTAACTTATTAGCTCCGTTATCTTGTTCTGTGTCTATCCTTCTACACCTTTTAAAAATTAATGCAAAATGCTACCACAACAGAGTAACTTTCGCACACAGTTTGTGGGAATGGCTGCTCTGAATGACAGACAACTGATAGTCAGACTCTGTGGGCTTAGAAAATTAAGGGCTGTGGTCTGACAGAAACTCTTCTCTCCTTTTCTCTAACTCCCTGTTTCAGCAACCAATCTCTGCTGGTTTATTTTTTGGTGTCTCTGTGATGCCTGTATGAGTGATCAGTATTTTCAATTGTCCCAAAGACAAGCAGGTAGATCCTTACCCAAATGCTGCACACTACAAAATATCTCTGGTGCCATTGGATGCTGTGGTGTGACCTGAAGGTCAGGTCTTGTAAACTTGAACTGACTTCAATATTCTCTTAGGGGCCTAAATTATGCCACTGGGGTCACTGTAGATGTTTAAAAGGAACAGCTGTATTGAGCCAAACTGAGGGGGGTTTTTTAACTGAGATTTATTGTTTTTTCTGCTTTGTATTTTTCTGAGTAACTCTTCCATCCTAGAGTTTATAGATTTTGCATCAAATCCTGGCAAAGAAGATTTTGTAAAGTGAAACTTACTTTTCATCATTCAGGCTTCTTTGAAGAAAAGTGATGTTATTACTGAGCCAAATCAGACAGAGAGGAAATATTTTTTCCTCTTGAAAAACTTCTGATGTAGGTAAGCTTATGTGTGTGTCCCTGTTTGAAAGGCAAGTACATGCGTGCAGGTCTCATGCATCACTCATGCTCTAATATGATTTTTCCCTTTGCTCTTCTGATTGAGTGCTGGAGACTTAGCATTTTCCACAACCTTGAGGCAAGTTTAAATCTTTCTCCTTCTCTGGTCTCCAAAAAGCAGACTGTGGGTGATAGGAAACATCTGATCTCCTTAGGAACAGAATCACATCAACTAATCCCCATTTGAAATATCAGCCCTTATTTTTTTGTTAGCTTTCTGCTAAGACTGACACTCTTTGGAGTAGAAATAAATGACAAATCTACTTGCAAAGTCTCCAGTAATTGTCTGCTGCAGAATATGGGTTCACAATCAATAGTCTCAAGTACATCAAAAGCAAGTTTAGACACTGCCCTGAGGAATTTCCATGAAATGGAAGAGAAGCATTTGTGTGTTTGTGGCACATAAAATCACCGAGTCTGAGTTGTGAAGCAAAGGTCTCAGTGACACTGAAGAGTATTGGGAGTTTCTGCCCAGAATTAAAGGTAGGGTGTGTATCTGAACTTTTAATTTCAAAAATCTATGGCCATGAGTCAGCCAGCATTAGAAGAAAACCAACTTGGAGGCTTCTAACAATAACTAATATTATTGTGGCTTTATTAATTTTATAGTTACACTGATTGAACGTGATGTACTGTACAAAATAAAGCTAGTCTTAGGCTACCAGGTGTACCATGGCATTCATTTGAGACATACCAACAGAAGTTTGCATGTGAAAAGTCTTAAAGTGATACTAAAGCAATGTTACCCACATGATTGAGTCCCTTAGGAATTTAATGTTTTGCTGTTTTACATCTGGTTTCCATGCTGAGTACAATAAAATGAGCACTGGCTTAATTATTCTGGGTCTCTGTTTGTAGGCTGACATGGGAAAAGAAAGGACTTTCAAGGGTGAACATTCTGCCTGAATTTATGAATGTGTGTAAGTCAGAGCAGCTACTAAGAGCTTTCTGAATTCAGGCCTGAGATCTGGCATCTTGCAAAGCTCAGCGTGGTGGGGGGAGCTTCCCTGTGCTGTCCCTGCTGGAGAAGAAACCTATCTGCTTCCTTCTGTGCAAGTGCAGTTGCCTTTGCACAGCTGCTCACCAGCACAGGCTCTTCTGCATCAGCTGCTGCTCTGAATTCACTCAGCCTTTCAGCAGCCCCCTGCCACATACCAACACATTACTCACCCAGCACAGCCCCCGCTGAGCTGAGGTGGAAAAGGCAGCGTTTTAACCCCACGGTGTCACTGCTGTAGCAGATGGTCACCACCACCCACCAGCATTCCTGCACACCACACACAAAGCTGAGAGCATCAGCATCACAGGAACTATTTTCCAACCCCCAAAAAAGAGATGTTTTGTCTCATTGTACAAAAGAGCATAAGACAACAGATTATGGGAGTATTTTGACCCAATGCTGTTACAGGTGTGGTATATCCATGTACCTATCTTCTAGAAGGCATTAGGACCCCACCTTGGCACACACTTTCCTATGATGAGAGGACAGGAGCAGAACAGACTGAGATGATGCAGTTGCATGGTGCCTCTGTTACCAGTGATGTTCTGTCTGCTCATCCTAAACTGGAGTCTGTTCCCAAAAACAGTTAGTTGTGTTTCTCTATTTGTGCCTTGTAGTTGTCAGGGTGCTTCAACTAATTGCCCACTCCTTAGGGCAATTGCAGAAGGTATTTTATCAATGATCTTTGCTGGATTCCTTATCATATGGTTCAGGTTCCTGTATGCCAGTGTTGTCAAGCATTAGTCCCCAAGCTGCCAGAGTGGGATGCTTCCCTGTGGCAGCTTGGTTCATTCAGTTCTGTGCTGCATTTGTCTCTTAGTAGGCAGGAAAGCTGAGGTCTCCCTTTTGTACTTCATCCTACCGTAGCCTTGCTGCAGTAAGGAAAAAACCTAAAGATCTCTCACCCTGAGGGGACTGACCCAGCAGAAAAAGGAGTAGTACAAAATATAAGCTACCATCCTATTAAAGCAATGATGACCAGTGCACATTTTCTGGCTGATGCAGAAATTTGTCATGTAATGTGGCAGTTTCAGGGATATGGTGCTTTCAAAAACAGAGAATAATTCTGGCTTCTTGTTCAAACATCAACTGATTTACTGAGATGTGAGCTTTCCAAACAGCCGCACTACATCCCGTAGTATCTGCTTCACTTAACCTGCTAGAGAAACCACCATGCCCTTAGGGATTCAAATGCCATCAAAATCACTCTGTGGCAGGTGTTTCCACTCACAATAGGCAGTATTGTCAGGGAAAAGATGATTTCCTCAGCAAATATCAAATTATTAGAGCATATTGCTCATATGAGAACCATAAAATTACCAGTTTGGTTAGCCAATGTTTTAAAACATAGGCACTTAAATCTGCAACTGAGTATTTTAAGAAATATTACCTCATTGGTGAGAAGTGTAGGGTGCTCTTATCTGCTGTTAAGGTTGGGTCATGGAGACGTGAGGATGTTTGAAATGTTCACAAAGCAAGCCCCTGTTGATGAGACACCTGTATCCAGTGTGATAGTAGGTAACTCATTGTAGACAACTCTCAGTAGCAATGACAGTCTGCAGACAACCAACAGAAAGTTGCTAGTGCAAATCAGGAAATGGTGATTGGATGGTGATTGGATGGATAGTTAGCAGGACTAGGGAAGTGATCAATCCCCTGAACTCAGTGCTGGTGAGGCCACACCTTAAGTGATGTGTTCAGTTCTGGGCCCCTCACTTTAAAATGCCCATTGAGGGGCTGGAGCATGTCCAGAGAAAGGCAAGAAGGCTTGTGAAAGGTCTAGAGAACACACCTTATGTTTTAAGAGCAGCAGCTGAGGGAGCTTGGGTTGTTTTGTCTGGAGAAGAGAAGGTTCAGGAGACACCTCATCCTTCTCTACAACTCCCTGAAAGGAGGCTGTAGTGAGGTGGGTGCTGGTCTCTTCTGCCATGCCTGCAGTGTGAGGACCAGAGGAAATGGCTTTAAGCTGAGGTACAGGAGAGTCAGATTAGATATCAGAAAAATACTTTCCACTGTTAGGGTGGTCAGGCACTGAAATATGTTGGCCAGGGAAGTGATGGAGTCACCATCCCTGGAGGTGCTCAACAGGTGTCAGGATGTGGTGCTGGGTGATGGTTTAGGGGTTACAGTGGTAGTGCTGGGTAGATAGTTGGACTTGATGATCTTAAAGGTGTCTTCCAACCTTAATGATTCCAAGACTCTGTGGTATGCCCCATTGTTACTCATATTTCAGCAGTGTTTGTAGGAGTGCTTGTGCCACAAAGCACATCTCTTTCTAAAGCGTCCTTTGCTCTTACAGTAGACAAATTAAGTGGGATCAGCTGCTTGGGAGAGCGGGTGCCAGCCTACAAAAGAATTTGCCTTTGCTGTGCCATCTTAGTGATGAATTAACTTTCTTTTTTTAAAAAAAGCTTTCTATAGCCTGCTGTGGGCTGCAGCACAAGGAAGGGATTTGGGTCATTCATGCTGAGGTTTTGCCTTAATTCCATAATTCTTTTTATTTCTTTTCCTAATTAGAAACCTGTTCATGGCAGTGTTTTTTCTCTCAATCCACTTACATAACATCAGAAAGACATAAGTGAGCTGAGCAGTTAAGGACATTTTTCACACAGGCTGGTCAAAAACACCCTGAGAGCTGGAGCACAACCACTGGGCACCCACCTTTCTCTTGGTGCCTGGTGGAGAATGGCTGGTGTGCAGGAATGTCTGCTGGGTTCTGCAAAGTCCCCACATCGGGGCTGATCCAGGATCTGCTGGACTGTGTCACCTTGGCCGTGAGGAGAAGGAGAGACGAGGTCTGCCTGGGAACCAGCAGAGGTGAGGCCATCCATGAAGCTGCTCCTTCTGGGGTTTGGGAGCTCCTCATGTTTCTTCCCTTCCTGTGTCTCTTACTTTTTCAAGGACAGTTGCTGAGCCACCAGTTAATGAGAGAAATTGTTTTGGTTTAGTAAGTCTTAAGCTAGGGAAAAGCCTCTAGGAAGATACTGTCTCCATGCATTGGGTTACTCACCCTACTCAAACTCCTGGGCTCCCCTTAGGTTCTGGACACTTTGAATGCCTGCTTTGTAGGCAGATGCTTTCCCTTTTTTTTTCTGGCTGCAGGAGAGAAAAAACAGGGAATAAATAGGGCTGACACTTGCTCAGGTTGTATCCAACTGTCTCCCTGAACCCAGTGTGACTTCTTCAGCAATTTAAAGGAGAAATGCTGGCTAAGAAAGCTAAGATGTATAAAGCAGTTTAAGTAAGGCCCCTGTAATGAGTCCTACAACCTACATAAGGCAAATGCAAAATATGCTCTAATTTTGGTTCATTACATGAAATATCCTTTATTACAGGTTTATCTCTTTGTCTTCACTGTCATGGTTCTGCATGCTTATATATTTCCCTGCTGGGAAAGTCTTCCTGGTATTCACCCTAACTTTCCTGCTGTGCATCTTATGCGCTGACAGACTATACCTCCTTCCTGCACTTACCTTCTTTTAGAGAAGAATAATGCACTCACTTTAGCTGAAGTTCTCTGGAAAGCACTATCTGCATTGTCATCTTGGGCTTTATTATCCTGGGAGCTGACAGTACTCCCTCTCCTCCCAAACTCACCCACCTTTCCATCTTGGCTCAGTTGATGATGAAGGACAGCTGAAGAGTGAAGTGGTTGGTTTTTCACTCTCATTTGCTCCTCACTTTTTGGACACTGCTGTGAATGATACTGGCAGCTGCCTTGCATTTCCTAATGTGCATTCCTGTGCTTTGGGGACATATCTAGACTGAGGACATCACATCAACTGGGGACATCACTAAACTGAGTGCAAACTACACAGTCAGTACATGGCTTCTCCTTCCTAGGCTGGATGCGGATAAGTAGCCTCTTCCCCGTCTGTCACTCATCCCTCTGCCCTTGCAAAGCCAAAGCCATGTTCTCTGGCCTGTTCCCTTTTGGTAGCACAGGTGGAGCAGAAAGCAGACTTTTTTTTTTTTTCTTCCACTGAATATTTCTCTGAGATGGCAGACTTTCCAAAAGAACAAATCTTTAGTAGCCATCTCATAATGTCCATTTCTTTGCTTTCAGGGAGAAAATCTGTGCCATTTAATTTGTGTATTTTCTTTCCAGCCTGGCTCACATACAGGCTGGAATAACTACTGCAAGCTAATTGATGGCACTGTAGAGAGAGCCTCCAAAATTGAAGGCAGTTCCCTAAATGGTCCTAATTTCTGCTAAAATAGAAGCTGAAGCTTTTGCAGAACCTACCCCTGACAAAAGGAGAGCTATGTGGTATAGATATAGGTTTTTTAATAGCTACACACATGGAGTTTGTGTCCAGCTTCAGCACAGCTGCTCCTTTCTGTCTCCAGTGTAGACTCAAATAGAAAATGGAAAAATACCTTCACTGAATCCTCCCTCTGCTGGGGCACACTTGTCTCTTCTACTTGTCCAAGCACATATATAGTAGCACAATGCACACACTGCTCTTTCCTGGCAGTCTGCTCTGATCACACACTTTTCTGTTATTGTGAGGCATTCAATACCAGCCCTGGAAGAGCTTTCATACTTCTTTAACTTGTTTATCAAGTTTTTTATTTGAGTCTTTCAGTACTGTGACCTATTTCCTTAAAAGGTCATCTGCCCAACCAACCCCCAAAAACTACATTTCCTGATTCTAGGAGAAAAAAGAGGCTTGGTTTCAGTGTCCTCGCCTGAGAATGTACAGCATGTACAACAAACAGGTGTAATTAAAACGAAAACTATAGTGCAGAGCTTTGCTTGGATAGTAAAGAGAAAGGTCTGTAGAGAAAGGAATGGGCTGGTTTAAATGCTCCTCTTCCTAGGATGCTCCACACCTTTCCAGGCAGATGAGCTATTTTTTGCAAAGGCATTTCAGCACTGTTAGAACAGTTCCGTTTGGCTTTCAAAAATCAAGTGATTGACATGTTTTCAATCGTGCTGCAATGTGCATGAAAATGAGCTATAGCTCATTAAAAGAAAAGCATCCATTTAGATGAAAAGCCTCTGAGCAGCTTTCCTGTAAGATTGGTTCCTAACCAGTGGTCTTGGCAGGCTGGACTTTGCAAGGACAGCGAGAAAGAAGGCTCCCATCTTTCCTCATCTTTGCAAACACCAGGTGTATTAGTGATGTGCTTTAAGCACAGGAGGCAGTAGAGGCTCTGGCAGGTGGGAAGAGAGCAGGGACACAAGTGCTCCTCATTACTTGAGCTCATGAGCAGGAGGAGATAGGAGCCACAAGCCTAAAGGCATTTGATGAAGATGCAGTGAGTTGTAGCAGAGACTTAGGTATAACAGTGGGCTAAAGACCCCCCCTCAGGAGAGATGGGAAAGCTTCCAGACAAGCCTTTCTGTGCTGAAGAGCAGCTGAGGTGATCAGGGATGCTGCAGGTAAGGTGCAACATGGAGTTCTTGCTTATGTGATTGTTCAAAGGATTGTGAAACTTTGTTGAGAGGAGAGACATGGGATATTGTGCTACATGGAGTGCATGGTGTTATTAATGCATAGCAATTAAAAGGTGCAGCTTTGGGGAGAGGCTTTGATTCTCAGCACAGGAATAAGGTGGTTTGAAATGTTTGGCTGAACATGTGGTTCTTGCTTTGCAAGCCAGCAGTAAGAACAAGTAGAGTTAGGTCCAAAAAAAAAGAAGGACAAAGAGCTAAGGCTGCAGCAGCTGTGTCTGTGCCCCCACCAGCCAGGGCAGGCCAGGGAGTGCAAAGTGGCTCAACTGTGTGGACTTACCAGAGAAGCACACAAAAGTCTGTAAGGCCAAGCTCTCCACCAGAAGTTTTACTGTTTCCCCCTCTTTTTCTTGCCATGAGACACAGCTGTAAAAAGAAGTAAGAAATCCCTGGTAGATTGTTTGCATTGGTTTTAATGGGAGAAGAATGTTTTGACTGAGGTTTAAGAGATAGAAAAGGCAGATGTAGATTGATGGGTAACTTCCCAGAGTATTAGAGAAATGTGACACAAAAGCTTTTTCCTGTATAAAAAGGTATTGTCAGCACTTTTTTTACCATTAAAGCTCTAACAGAAGAACAAAAAGGTGTTCTGGTATTTTGGATGTTCTTGTCAAGTTATATGGAATTGCTATGTATTTTAAATGAGACCACTTTTAAATAGAGTTACTGCATCCTCTGTCTTGTAGCTCTCATCCTGACCCTGCCTGCCTTGTTTCCAGGACCAGCACTGCCTGCAGGTATACAGAGCACACATCGATTTTAAAGTCAGGCTAACACACTGCACACAAACACCATAGCAGTTCCTGGCAGCAGCAGCACAAGCCATGGTGTCACGTGGATATTTAACTCTTTCTCACCCTGTGCCTTTGGCATGCAGGGCCTGCAGTGTGTCTGCCCTTGTAAGAGTCTCTGGGGGAAATCAATTTGGGTGGGAGGAAATGTGAGGTTTAGCTCTCCAAGCTGCAAAGATGGCCTGAAACAGTTCTTTCTGCACAATCAATGCAGCTGTATGCCTTAAACCTGCAGGTAGCTCTAAATCTTTTCTTACAGTGCAAATTAGTATCTGACTGGAGAATCAATTTTAAAACTCTAAAAGACTTTTGGCGATAATTGTGCGTAGAGCTGGGTCCTCCCCTGCTGTTAGCAACGGTGCAGCATAGAAAATCTGGGCCGAGTGAAGGTCATTTTTTCTTCATTGTTTGTGCAAAAGCTTCTGTGCTTTGCTTCTAAGTGAAGCAAATCAAACCCTTTTCCCCTCCTAACTTTTAATGAGCTGTCAAAGCTTGACAGAAATCTAGAGGAAACAGCTGATCTTGGCAGGACTCTTGCATTGCACTGCAATTTATAGTAAAGAGGGCAACTGTGTTGGCCCAAGGTTTAGTTCTCACATCTCATTCCAGTGAGCAGAGCTGTCTCTGCCTGCTGAACCAGCAATGGATGGGTTAGTCTCAAGACTGTGTCACTTTGTATGAATTCCCCCCAAAATAGCCAACCTGTCAATTGTGGAGGCAGTTTTAACTCTCACTTGCTTAGATGCCACTTTTATTGTGGGCTATTCCAAAGCCATTGGACATCAGGGAAACTTGGGGACTACTCTGTAGGTAGGTCTCAGCTCATGATTTATGTGCCCCAGGACAGGTCTTCTAAGCCTTGCCCTTAATGTCTGAGAGAAAGAAGGAGCTTCATCTTCTGTTTACCTGCCATGTTTAGAGAAAGTTTTTGCTTCCATGTCACTTATAACAGAAGGTGCAGGCATTTGTTCCTCTATTCTAAGAGAATATTTATGTCTCAGATGAGCTGATAGCAGGGGAGACAGAAAATGCTGCAGTCACACTGCAGGATGTTTTATAGCTTCTGTACTGAGCCCAAGTACTAAAACTCTATTCCTTTCAATGTGGGAAGTGCTCAGGTTTGGGTTTTTTAAAACCACCAGCTGTTCATCAGCTCATGGCCTGGACAAGGTGCAATGTATGAGACAATGCTGGGTGTCAGATATGAAATAGCATCAGTGGCAGAGTCCAGGAACATTCTTCAGCTTTAATCACTTGGGAGTGTTTCACACAAGACCAGTAAGTTCCAGCTCAGTCAGCCAGGTGCAGAAATTAGTTAACATGTTTTTCTGGCATATAGTAGACAAACAATCTGTTCAGGTGACAAGGACAGTGCCTTCTGCTGATTAAACCTGCAGAAGACCTTCTTGCACTGGCATTTTCCATGTCTAAAAGGACACAATCTTACAGAAAATAATTTGTTCCAGAAGCTGAGCTTGCTCACCTCCTACAGGGTCCACCTCAACAGGGAGCAAAGGCCTCCAGGCTGATCTCCAGTGAGATGAGGCTGGCAGCCTTGGCATCCCTTTGCTAAGTAGACAAAATGAATGAATGGGGAACCTCTGCTGATTAAATGTATTAAATAATGATGCTTCCTTGGAAGAATGTGTAAATCAATGCTTGTCTTTCGATTTGCCCAAGAACCTTACATACAAACCTGCAGCAGCATCACCAACAGCCCAGTGACACATCCCAGTGGTGCTTGTGGCACCTCCCCATCTCTGATGCTATGTGGGGACACTGCACAGTGTGTCCTCTGCAGAAGGGTGAATGAGGCACAGCCCAGGCTGCCCTCAAGTAGTTCATGCTGTGGTTACTCTTCAATGTCAGCTTACATTCCTGCCTGGATCACTGGAAAAGGAGGCGGCCATGGCTTTTCTTGACACAGGGCAAGGTTGTGGGAAGCCTGCTGGAGCAAATGTCCTGTTGCCTCCATGTTAGTCTTTGGGCCAAGCTGTCCCTTTGCAAGGTGGGCATACAGCCTGGCAGCTGGCCAGCAGCCAGCTATGCCTGGAATTTTTGCCTTGCCTGAGAAACCACAGCTTCCTCCTGTCCAGACCAGGTATGATGTTATGTTAATGTGGTACTGTTCCTCAGATCACAGTGGAGGTTGTAGAGAATTAATCTTCCTATTCCTTAATCCTTCCTCTACTTTACCTATTCAGTTAGAATTCCCTCTGCAAGTCTTATTTCTAGTTCTGCTACTTAACCTTAAGGGTTGATAAAACTAAAGAAATTCCTGAACTGTGGGCTCTCCAGGAGAACCTTGGGTACAAGAGCACAGCAGCGCAGCATTGCTCAGCAGGGAGATTCTTACCAGGAAACAAAATTAAGAGCTTTAATTCCCTCTGAAAGGCAGAGGGAATCTGCATTTACCTATTCTTCAGCATCCTATTTGGCTTTTAGTTCAGCCAGCCCCTGGACTGCAATTGCCAGTGCTCTGGGCATTGCAATCGACTCGGATGACTGCCCTGGAATGTAATGAGACTGCAGTGTATTGAGAATAATAATTCACATCATACTCCTCAGCTGCACTGCATTGTCCTTTTATATTAAAGGGCAGGGACTCTGGTTTATGTAGCTTTCTCTGAAGAGTCATATTTGGGGCTGACTGAGTTGGATTTGAAAACAATAAAAAAGCATAGCTGTAAAACATATGTGGAAAAACACCTCTTTCTTCCTGTTCTAATCAATGGGCTGTCCACAAATGCATCTGCAGCTTCTCATGTTGGCATTTAGTTCGTTAAAGATTTGTGTCTGAATCAAACCCTAAGGGCCAGATTATCAGTTGGAGTTAATGAACATAGTGCTATTGATTTGAACAAAGCCATCAGTCCTTTACAGCTGCTGTTGAATTAACTTTGAATCTGAATAACTCCATACACCTAAGGTCTGAATCTTGACTGCTGCCCTGTAGATAGAGTAAGCTTTGTCTATTTTGGGGGAGGTTAGGCATACAACACTGTTACATCTTGAGGGTGAATTTAACTGGACCTTTGTCAGAAATTCCATGTTCAGAGTTAACAGAGCTGAATTTATGGACTATTTTTTTCCACCCCAGCTTGTTTTGTTTCATTGTTCTGTTTTGTTACAGTCTTCCTGGGGCTGCAGATTGGTCTACACCAGGCTGTAGAGTGCCTGGTGTAAAGGGGCTCTTTCCTCCTGAATTACCTTCTTGCTGTTACCTGAACATAGAGTCACTCGTGAGAAGCTGACAGAACTGTTAATGCCACAGTCCACTGAAGTGCCCTTGATTTAGTTAGTCATTTGCTTATCATAGTGTTTATATTCAGGAGTGACCAGGGGAGTTTCTTGTTTGCTGTAGCTGTTTCCACATAGGGATATGACCTACACTGGCAGAGACAAAGCCTGTCCCTGAGCTCCCTTTTATTCCTTCTTTGAGTAAACCCAGTCCAGCAAACTGAGTCCTGGTCTCTACTAGGAAGGCACAGGAAGCTCCTCATAGCTACTATGGACGGGGTTGTTAACAACACTGAACAGAAGGCATGGGGTGTAGCTAATCATCATCAAACGACCTTTTAATCCCATTCCCATTTATGTATATTGTTTAATTTTTCAGCTGGCAGTCCATGGCTCTGGGTGAGCACATTACATCTCCGGCAGTGCTTTGAGGGCAGCTCCTTCTCTTCACCACGTGTCCTCAGGGGGTTAATTGTAGTGTAAGTCTATGGTAACGGGCATTTGACATTTGAGATTTCATGGGTCTGTTCAAGAAGAGGTGGTTTAGGAAGCAGAGAGCATCTACAAATTCAAGCCTCTCTCTGAAGATGTGCCTGAGAGATAATGATGATCAATAGCATAACAGCTAATAACAGCTTGAGGCATCTGGACTGATAAGAAAAACCCAGTTGTGGATGCAGAGCTGGCATTGCCTGTAAAGTCACTTGAAACAGGTGGAGGAATGGGGCTAATACTCAGTTTGCATCAGTGTGTCTTTTGTCTCTGTGAACGCAACATGATCGGTAGATGCTAAAGCTCCAGTTTTGTCTGCTGGGTATTTTTTACACCCGACTTGAGATACAGGGAGTAATGGGCTCTATTGGCAGCGCTAAGCCCTGAGGGGATGAGTGCTCAGGGTCTGGATGTTAAAGCAATTAGAGGATTGTGCATGTGGAAGCAAGAGAGTTCCTCATCAGGGGAAGTCATCCTTGTTTCAAGGTCAAGCATTTCTTCGGCAGCTCTTTCAGTATCTCCTAGTTTCTGTCTTGTGATTTCTAAAGCTTCCTGTCTTTTACAGCAGGTCTTCAGCTTGTTGCAGAAATGGCTGTCAGCCGTGATGATATGTGGAAGAGTATTTCATGGCTGAACTATACTGCCACTCTGCAGTAGCATTACTTGATCATCAAACATCACTTGATCACCAGTGTCCATTTTTTGCAGTCTCTTTCAATGAGAAGGAAAAAGTGCACTGCTGCCTTAGCTCTAAGCAGCATCTTCAATTCTCCTTAAATTTACTGTTAACTGCACCTTATGTTACATGTAGAAATAATTAGATGAGTGAACATAAACACCAGGTTTAAGGCTCTAATAGCATATCTTTACCTCTTCAGATGTACCCAGGTTCAGGGATATAGGAGAAGACCAAAAGGAAGTCTAGTGAGTCTTGACAAGTCATTGTGGATTAGCTTTTTTATTTTTTTTTTAAAGGACAAACTGAGAATGTCTTTTTAGTGTTAGATTTAAAGCATAAGCTATGAAGGTCTCCTCTGCACCATACCCTGCAGTGAATTAATGAAATTATCCCAGTGCTTTCATACCTAATTTTGTTCCTATTTGCCAAATCTTTATAAAGAATAAATGTCTTGCAGTGAAACTGTACTATGAAACTAGCAATTTTAAGGAAGGCATAAGTAACAGCAAACCCATCATTTTCACTAGGCAGCATTTCACTATGCTGAAACTGAGGTTTCAGACAACTGCATTTAGATTAATTTGTAATGTTATTCTTTCTGGCAGGTAGGGCCTTAAAATGGATACAAGAGGGGTGACCCAAATATTTTGCTCAGTATTTATATTTATACCTGTAGATTGCTGCAAAATCCTGGCCTGACTTTCACTGAATTCAGAAGACTTTTTTCCTTGAGGAGCATGTTGTCTTTCCCTCTAAATTCCCAGCAGAAAAAAAAAACATCAGAAACAAGTTTATGCCAGCTTCAAGGTTATAGAGGTTCTGCTCACTCCCCACTCATTCTCTTTTTGTTCACATAGCATCAATACCTGAAAGCAGCTGGCATTGCATCCAAACCTGGTATTTTGGCCCTTGGTTTGGCTGTTGAAAGGGAAAATATCACTGTGATTTAATGTTTTATACATATGCTCTTGCAGGCAAAAGTGGCAATAAATCAGCATTGCTAAGAAGAGATTAACTTCATGGTTCAGTGGAAAGTGTGTCCAATAGGTATATAAAGTAATAATCTGAGCTATTCCTATTTTGTTTTCCATTGAGTTACTTTGTGTCAGTACTGCCTATTTGAAATATTTGAAACATTACTAGAAATGCCATCATCTTCATCACAACACATAGAAACTATTTACCTCTGTTTTCTGATTTTTATGCCTCTAGGATTTTTTGTAGCTAGCTAAGTGATTCAGAAACTTGTAATTAGGATGTAATAAAATACTGTATGTAGCAGCAAAGCCACTTTGAACACTTCAAATATTGTCAAATCATTATTTGTATTCTGTGGAAGGGTGACATGTGGGCTCTGTAACACTTCTCGAAATTCTCCTTCATTCACTGTAGGAAACTTCAGTCCTACCCTTCTTTCTATTGAAATGACCATCTGAAAATTAGGTAAAAACTTTCTAAGACAAGTCAACAAGGGGAAAAAAAATCCCACTGATGACATTTTTGTACTGATCAGAAGTTTTCTTGGTTTCCTATTGTGAACCTCAGTAGTGTTCTCATTTGGTACCTGGCAGGTTGCTCCTCTCAGACTCTTAATTCCTGACATGCAGAGTTAGAAAACAGGTTTTATGTTGCTGGACCGACTCCACAAATGTCTACTACATCAAACTCAGGCTCTGTCCAGCCCTGCTCAGCTATGATCCAGCTTCTGCTCTGTTTTGTCAGCAGAGTCAGGCTACAGTGCATTTGGTTAATAAGCATGTTGGTGTGCCAACTGCAGGAGTGGGGCTCAGCCTGGCCTTTCTTTTTGTTCTGGTTTGTTTCTATCACTGGGAATGCAGAAGGGGAAAAAAAAGGCAAACTAAACCTGGCAGAATTTTTTTCAAATTTTCACCTCTCTTTTGAACTAAGTGGAAAATGAAGACAGTGTTCACAACAATAAATACCTTCTAAATTGAAAGGTAGCTTATAACAGCAACTCAGATTTTGGCCTGTAAGCTCCAAGGCTTGAAAAAACCAATTTTACTGACTTGATCTCAACACTGCTTGAGGTTCCAAACAAGAAACAAATGTTGCTGGTACCAGATAAAGTCTCATCCTTGTCATGGAGAATTTCCATAACTTAGGAGTGAGAGTTACTGTTTACAGCATCTGGTTTCTGTGGTTGTAGTATAGCAAAATCATGAGCAGCTCTGCAACAAGTGGTAGTGGACAACTCCTGTGTTAGCTCCTGATGTTCATATGGTTCCCTAGTGACTGGCTTTTCCATATACGTTCCCAGCATTTCTTGTTTTCCCTTGGCCTGTAGAAGTTCCGGGGTTTGATTCCTGGAGAAGAAAATACTGATCGAGATAATT
The DNA here is from genome assembly GCA_013397375.1 of Toxostoma redivivum. NCBI lineage: Eukaryota > Metazoa > Chordata > Aves > Passeriformes > Mimidae > Toxostoma > Toxostoma redivivum. Next base: position 795,943 of record VXBI01011364.1, read on the forward strand.
TGTTGCTAATGCAGGGCTTGCCCAAAATATTAGTTTGATGCTTCTGCTGCTGCAAACTTTAGCACTGACAGCAACAGCATATGTGTGCACATACTATACTATAAATCATGGAGTCATTTAGGTTGAAAAACACCCTTAAGATCATAGAGTCCAACTGTAAACCTCATACTTCCAAGTCCACCACTAAACTAGGAAGATATTAGATTTAAGGTCTGAACTGAGCTGCCATGACTGGAATATGGCTGAAATGATGGTAGTCATCAAAGTCTGTCAAATACTAATACCCTGTTCTTTTCCACAGCAACCTTCCTTTTTTTCTTTCTTACAATTTTGGGTTACTTGATAATTTAAACCCTTCCCCTGGATGGTGAGGGAGGTCAGTGAATCTCCTCAGTCTGCAGAAGACTGACAATTAGTCAGACCTGGTTAACTCAGTCTTTGTTTCACCAAGAGTCAATATTTCTAAGAGTGTTTCAGGCCTCCCAGCATCTTGGTGCTAACGTGACTCAGCCTGCACTAGAGGAACCATAAGTGTTCCAGGAGTTTCACGGGCATATGCTGCAAGTTTAAAGTGCATTTGCTGCTTTTCTGACAAAAGAGGAAACTTAGAGCAGGCTTTACTTAGTGCAGTTGGTGACAGAAAGGACTTTCGCAGGAGAGCAAGTGTTCAATGTTCCTCTAACCTTGCAGGCAGAAGTTAAAAAGAGGAAGTGGATGTAACTCCATTGTGCTAGGTTGTATCTTTTATTTAGGCATTTTAGACTTGAACCAATACAGTCCATTTAGATTCTAATGTCAACACAGAAGCATTGGAAAAGACAAAGTGTAAAAGGTTAGCACTGCAAAAATCACCATTTGTAGGATAATTGGCTGTTAGTGCCTTCAGCTTGAGTATATTGTAATGACCATTATTTCACGGTTGAGCTGAATAAGGCAGCTACACTGCTGTACTTCAAAAGCTCTATTTTACTCACCAGGAAAAGATGAAAAATCTTAATGTAAATCTGAATTTAGCATGGGATCTGTGGCAGCTGCTGCTGGACTGTCTGTTGAGAACCCCCAAGCTCAGAGCAGGTTTCTCAAGGCCATGTCCAGTTGGGTTTTGAGTACGAGCAATGATGGAGAGGTTACAACCTCTCTGGGGAACCTGTACCAGTGTTTGATCACTCACAGGAAGCAGAAAAAACAGGTCTCATTTTATAGTTGAATGGGATTTTATGTACTTCTATTCGTGCCCATTGACTCTATCCAGTCTCTGGATAGCACTGATATCTGGATATCTCTATCCCTTCCCCTTATACCGGTTTTTACATACTGATGAACTCCTCCCTCAGCTGTCTCTTTTTGAGGTTGTACAGCCCTAGCTCACAGTTTCTTCTTGTATGGCAGACAGTCCATTCCCTTCATCATCTTCTGCCCCATTCCTAGTTTCTCTCCAGTAAATCCATATGTTCCTTGTATGGGGAGCCCAGTGCTGGGCTCAGCACTCCATATGTATCTCACCGGTGCTAGAGGAAGTATCACATCCTGCTGGCAACGCTCCTCGTAATTTCTCTTGAAGATTTTGGTGGGCTTCCTTGTTGCAAGGGCACAAAGATAACTTATGGTCAGTTTGGTGTTTACCAGTACCCCCATGTCCTTTGCTGTACAGCAGCTTTACAAACACCTGGCCCCCACCAGGTACCGATGTGTAGGGCTGTTTCTCCCCACATGCAGGAGGAATCTGCAGTGTGCCTTGTTGAGCTGCATGAGGTTTTGGTCAGCCCACTTCTCCTGCCTATTGAGTCCTGGATGACAGCACAACTCCTCTGAATATCAGCCACTCGTCTCAGTTTTGTCATCAGCAAAAGTTGCTGAGTGTGGACTTCATCCACCTTGTCATCAAAATCATTAATGAACATGTTTAACAGTACTGACCTCAGCACCCTCTCCTGAGGTGCACCACCAGTGAATGGCCTCCAGCTAGGCTTCATGCCACAACTGGATTTTGTCATTATGACTCTGAATCTGGCAGTTCAGGACAATTTCAACTGACTGCCTAACTTGTACTTCAGCTTGTCTCTGAGGGTGTTGTGGGAAACACAACTGAAAGCCTACTACAGTCCTTGGAACAAATAAAAAACATGCTCTGTTCTCCCCAGTCATCTCTTCATTATTGGGTTGGTCAGGCATGCTTGTCCCTTCAGAAATCCTTGCTGACTACTCCACTATTGTGTCCTTCATGTATTTAGAAATTTCTCCATCACTTTCCCACAGGTCAAAGTGAGGGATACTAGCTTATACTTTCCCAGATCCCCTTTTCTTGCCCTCCTTGAAGACAGAAATGACATTTTCTTTCTTCCCATCCTCAGGGACCTCCTCCAAGGAACATGACCTTCCAAATATCACCAAGAATGGCCCCACTGTCATACTACCTGCTAGTGCATTCAGCACTTGTGGGTGCATCCCATCAGAGCTCATGGAATTAACCTATGTCCACTTTGTTTAAATATCCCCTAACCTCATCCTATTCCACAATAGCTAAGTCTTCCTTGCTCCAGTTTTCCAGGTCTTGGGGCCTTGGATTATTTAAGGGTGGTCTAACCTGTAAAGAGTGAGACAAAACACGCTCTGTTCCTCAGGATTGTGTGTTCTTTGTCACTAGGTCCTTTTTCCCTTCCTAAAATGTGTTGCCAAGTAATATTCCTCTTGTAGGTTTATTATTTCAAGAAAACATGTAATTTCATGAATGTCACTTGAGCAATTTGCATTGTCATCTGGCTGTTGTGCAGCATTACAGCAAAACACATGAATTGTACCTTTGCTGAATAGCATTGCTCATATACCTAAAGTTAAGCAAGCATTTAAAAGCTTTGGGAAAAGAACCTTTAATTTCCATCAGTGGAAGGCTTTAAACACAGTCTGCTGCCATTTAAATCTTCTCTGAGATATCTACAAAGTAAAAAATTGTACACATTCAAAAATCAATGTAAAGAATTGCTGCTGACAAAGGAAAATTATAGAAAATAATGGAGATTTTAAGGTGTACCAGGAACTGGACCAGACTGATGTTCTCATGCTTGCCATGTGTTTTGCAGACCTGGATGTGTGTTTGAATGTATTTGTAAAAGGGCTGTATACAGCCTGAAACATTAATTTTACAACACAGAAGACTTTAGGACATGTAGAAAAACTCATTTTGGCTCTGAGTATCTCTTTTTCACACATGAGGAGCTGTCTTTCCTATAAGCACTGATACTTTCAGCTATAGAAATTTGGTTTTATGAGGCCCCAGATGTTTTCCACAAAGCCTGGTAACCCAAAGCACACTGCTGAGTGTCTTGCTGAGTCGGCCACCTCAGCATCCTTGGGGACACTTTCCTGTATATCTTGGCCATCTCTGTTAGGATGTATGGACTGTGACTGTAGTGACAACTTTGTGCAGGGTGCAAAAGGAGTTTAACTTGTTCCTGGAAATATGACTGATCTGGAGTCAGAAATCAGTGTTGTCAGCTTTGTGACACTGCTGATGTAATTTAATTTCTCAGGGTGGAGCAGTTGCATTTGTAAATTGTTTCCGGCAAGAGCTGTATCTTTGCACCATCTCTTTCCCCCTGGGAATCGTGGCTTTTGCCTAAGCTGCTACTTTGAGACTAATAACAGTCAATTATTGTAATGGGAACAAGATCACAAGCCCCCATTCTGAGAAGCAGCAGAGTAGCAACCGTGTGCCAACAGGGTAATCAGCGCTGGCTTTTGAGAACAGCTCTTCCCAAGACATAATGGAGATGACAACCTGACCTCAAATTGTTAAAGGCTCTCCTGTAAAACTGGGAGATTAGTTTAATTTAGATTAGCCCTGTCAGATTCCAGCCTCACTTGTTTGCATCCTTCTTCCTGAAATTATCTTTCAAGCCTCAGTGGGACTTGGAGTAGCATGGCTCTTTGCCACTTACCATCAGTCTGCTATCTTCTGTCTTCTCTCTGGAGCAGGGCTCTGCAGGCTCACACAAGAGTGGCTGCACTGAGGCTGAACATGAGCTGACATAATAATGCAGGTTTCAAATTTTGGCAAGTTCCTTGAGATGATGAATATGAGGAAAACACAAGCATTTAACATTGTTCATCTAAGGATACTTTTACTTGATTAACATGTGCATTAACAGTGCTATCAATAGCACCATCTACTGCCTTCAGGATAGCAGGACACAAGATCTGCATTATAATAGCAGAAGTAACTACTAAAATGAGAAAAGAGCACCTAAAGAGGTTTTCCTCCTCATCTCTTGGCAGCAGTGATGCTAGAGAGGCACTGCATCCACCCGTGTTCTCAAGGCAGGCAGTCTGCTGGGAGTCTGCATGGCCAGTCTCTCATCAGTGCTCTGCAGATCTGTTTCAAAGCTAATAGGGCCCTCTTTTCAGATGTGTGTCACCAAAGCATCCCATCTGATTTGGTAACAAATACTAGGAATATTCTTCCTTCCAGCGCTTTGCCAAGTCCTCCCCACCTACCTTTGTTAGACCTTAAACCAATTTGAGGGCCAGTATCACTTTCTCATCCTCCCTCCCATCCCACTGTGTCTGTCTCTCTGCAAAACCTTCACAACATTCCCTTTCTCCCATTCCCAAGGTACAAGCCCCTGGATACTAAGCCAGATACGCAGACACAGATCTCTTCATCAGCTAACCCAAACTATAGTCATGAACTGATACAAACCCTTGTGCATTTTATTAACAATGCTGTTTACATATTTAAATAGGAGACTGTAACAGTGCACAGTCTGAATAGCTACCTGAACTTTGGGGGATAACAAGATCCCTGTCCTTTGCACAGGTCAGATTAATGGCAATCTGCATATTATGCAATCTTTATTTCATTTTCTCCTTCCAGGATACCATTAGCCTTTGGACCTTTTCACTCTGCAGAATCACAATCCCTTTTCGAGTTCACAAAAAGGGAATTTTATCTCAAAGAGAGTGTTTGGAAGGCCCCTGGATGCTCCAGCCCCACCCCTGATTTTGGAAAGGGACCACCTTATTATGCACTCCAGCTTTACCCTCTTGCTAAAAAGAACAGACTTTTCTTGTTCCTCTATTTGGCTTTTTTTTCCCCCTGTTGTTCCAGGACAGGATGTCTCACTTAGAAATCTAATTTTTTTTAAGAAGAATTCAATTTCTCACGCTGCTGCTAGTTGCTCTCCAACATTCACAGAGCCACTGCTCTGCCCCAGGGAACTGAAAGATTTAAAAAAAAAATCATAGGCAAGGAAACAGAATCATTATAAATGGCCAGCATCAACATGGGAATGAGTACCAGGAAAAAAGCAGCAGTTTCCAGTACTGCAGAGTCAAGGACACCTGGGGTATGGACATGGATTTTAAGGAGGAGATACTGGTGTGAGCCTATAGGTTTATCAACCCTGCAGGAGGGCATCAAAATTACCTCTTTCCCTTCCTCAGCCAACAATCATAGGAACCTAATGTTTCTCAGGCTTTCTAGACTCTGGCAGAAACAAATTACTGGATTCAGCAGTGACTATGGTTAGGGCAAGGGCTGGGGTGAACAGAGGGATTGGTCCCTTTTGCTCCTCTGACTGAATCTTCTGCAGGAAATATGCCAGCCTGATTGTCCAGCACAAGGCTCAGGATGAGACACTCAAGACGAAAACATTCCTCATGTGGTAAATTACCATGGGGCTCTCTGAAGAAAAATACTGTGTAATTGTGTCATTAAGGACTGTATAATGATGCATCTGCATTTGGGGTCAAGTTAAAGCTGTACAGACAGCCCTTTTTAAAGCTCCTCCTCAGTTCTGAGTGATGCAGATTAAAGAATGTTCTTTTGCTGCAGAATTAGGGGGTGTTGTATAAATTTATGGCACTAGAAAGCCAGAGAGTCACAGCAGTTTGAAGATCTGCTAAACAGAAAAGTAAAAAAAAGAAAAAGCAAATCCAAGTAAAATCATCAAGCAGTTGAAGAACATATCAGTTCTGTCTGGATTTCAAGATTAGACAGCTTCATATCTACTATGAAACAGCAGAAGAAAATTCAGTTACTTACAAGACACTCAAGAATATGAATTTATGAAGCTGACTGAAAAATTGAGGTGTTTTTATTGGCTTAACTGTAGCAGCAGTCTGATGGGGCAGCAGTGACAGTGTGAACAAGCACCTTAGTCCTTGGGAAGGTCAAGGATCCTACTTGTACTCGTCAATTAACTGGTTAACCTATGATTCAACATGTCTAAACCACTGACAAGTGCTTGTGAAGTATTTCAGCACATCATTGGATGCTCACTGTAGGCAACAGGAGGGAATTTTGTGATTGAGCAGCTCCTGGGCTTGGCAGGAGACCTCACTTTCCCTGCTTCCCCATGTTGCACCTCCCTTTCCTCCCCACCAGCATACATAGCTTATTTTATACCTTTCTCAGTCCCTCTGCTGTTATCTTGTGAGGTCCTTAAACACAAATGCATTTATTGGGAATTACCCTGGGACTTTCATGTCATTAATCTGGCTGCTCATGAATCAGGGTGGCTTGATAAGAGGGATTTCCTCCCTGCGGCCCTGAGCTGGCAGGCAGAGCCCTGGTGCTGCTCTCCTCAAGGGAGGGTTTGCTTTCAGCTCCTGATGGATGCCTGCTTCTGTCCCTTGCCAACCTCTGCAAAAAGCAGTTGACAGTAAAGATCAGCTGAGGTGCTCCAAGGCAAACTCCAAACCTCTACTTTGTACTCCTGACAGGTGAAAATATCTTCAGTCTATTGGCAGGGACTTGGACATTTTCTCTGAGACCCGTGCTGACAGTGGGAAGTGATCTTTTTTGCACACCATGTTGAACAGTGGGAAAGGAAGAAGTTGTTTGTAGGGAGAGAACAGAGTATGGATTGGGCAGACCCATGGGGCTGGATAGATAAGAGGTGCAATTGTGTGCTGTGTTCTGTAATGAAAGCAATTATTAGCAAGTACTCACAGCAAGACAGGACCATGAACATCACCTTGTTGCTGCTTTCTCCTCTTCTGAATCCTGACCCTAAGGGGATTCATGAAGACAGATCCCAAGAGGGTGAGTGTGCAATGAAATCCTCACACAGGGGTAAGTAGTGCACATCAATGCTGTAATACTGTGCTCTACCTCTGTATGCTGCATTGGCTTTTCATTGTTGATTTAGCATTCCCAGTGCCAGAACTGCTGTTTATATGCATCTACAGGGTACTTGAATTCATACTTCTGGGAACAAAATTTGCAAAAGAAGCTTAGGGAGGCCTTGCTGGAAGGGCACTGCAGGATCTGTCTGTACCTCTCTCGGACATGGGGATTGTGCTCCATTCCTGTCATGGTCACTACAACTGCTCAGGCAAACTGGGCTTTATAATTGTTTCATTTACTCCAAACTACGCTGTTTTCATTGACCTTGTCTGGTGCCTCTACGACCCTGAATACCCCTATGGGCTGTGAAATGTAAACACAATTATCTGTTAATGGAGACTATCCTGTTTCCACTCAGGACAGGCCCAGCAAGTGGCAGTGATTCCCACTGCTTTATGTTCCCTTTTATAGGCAAGGGTGCTGTGACTCCAAATCATTAGGCACTGTGTGGGAGCAATACAGTAAAAATGACCTTACAGCCTCTGAGCCAGCAAAAACACTAAATCAGTCAGTCAGCTGGCAGCTACAGCAGAAAAATAAGGCTGTGGGAAAAAAACCAAAACCATAAAACAAAACCCAAACAAACAAAAAAACTAAAATGCAACAAAACCCACAAGGGTAAATCAGAGCAATCAATCATGTCTGAGTGAGTCCTGTGCAGTTCTTTTTTGTTTGACCAGGCTGTGACAAGCAAGGACACACTGGAGGAGAGCTGCTGTCTCCACTGCTTCTCCACAGAAACTCCCAGGCATGGAGAATCCTTTCTTTCTGCAGCAGGAAGAACACTGTGTGTGTCTATGCATATGAGCATGATCCTTTTATTTCTTTGGGTAGCTGACATTGCAAAGGAGCTGGGGTACAAACCAAAATTATGCACTCTATTCAGAACTCCTGAGCTCGGGGCAGAGTGAGATCATGAAATGAATGTGGCTGAGCACCCCGTGTACATCCTGCTGATAATCAAGCTCTTAAAAAGCTTTGTGAAAGAGCTGACTTCCCTGCTAACTCAGGCTTGTTGAACAGCATTTCCCAAAAGACTTGTAGGTGGCAAAAATGAGGAAGACCTGACAAAGGACTCATCTTCTCCAGGAAGAAAATTTGTTATCCCACGTGCATAAGATATGCAGAGTTCTGTGACTCACAGGATGAGAGAACAGGCAGGTAGGACAGAAGGGTTCAGCTGCAATGGATAACACTTGAATTCTTCTTAAATAGAACAATTTTGTAATAGAATAATTAAAAAAGCTCAAGCTTTTCAGTCCCACTTTTTTTCCTCTTGGAATAGAAATATTTTTTCAAATAATTACATGATTTTCAGTATGGCCTGGGTTCCTGAGATGCCTCCTGTTTCATCCAACACAACACTTGGCTGGTTTATTGAAAGCAATAGTTCATTATTATTTATTATTTTTACCTTTCATTCAGCTTTATTTCTTTAAGAGCTTGGGCATTGCAAGGTCATGTTTGAGTTCTCTACGGTCAGGTTAATCATATGGTTTACATCTTTGCAGCATTCCCTGCTCCAGCCCAGCTGCTGAATGCATCAGGGTCACTCCCTGCCCTCTCCTCTCACAGACAGCCCATGGAAAAGGGAGATGGCAGAAGCTGGATGGACTCTCTACTTGCCTTGCCTGGTCATTCTTTATTTGTCTGTCTTGCCAAGGGTGTCTGACACTGAAGAAACAAGGAGAGGAGGCCATGGCCCAAGGGGTTTACATCAGAGCAGATGTTAGTGCAGGGGCTACTTGAAAATTTCCAGATGAATGATTTCTCAGTGGGAAACATCTTCTTGAGTAAATGAGCATGTTTGTAGAGTGTGTCTGCTTCCCATGAGTAAGTCTTCTTTTGCTGGAAAAGGGAAAGCCCCAAACTAAAAAAAATATTCAATTTGGAAACTCAGTTCCTGTAAAACAGTGTGATTCAAATTTGTCATATCATGTATCTTCCCTATCAGACCTCCCCTTGAACCACAGACGGGGAAAAAATTTACTGGGGCTCCAGAACTGCTTCTTCCTGCAGCAACATTCCCATCATATAATCCACCTTCAGCCGAATTAGGTTTCTGGCCTTTATTCTTCCATACGAAAGGCTACTCCAGAACTTGGCTAGGTTTTAAATAATTTTTTATTTCCACCCTAAAGTTATTGAAAAGCCACATAGGCCAGTTTGACTTTTTGCTAATGTTTTTTCATAAATGACAATTCTTTCCTCTCTCTGGAGTTTATTATACTGTAGCAGTAAGCAATCATATTTGTTTCCAGCCTTCATTTTCCAATAACAAACTGAATTTTCTCTTCTCTGTTTGATCCTACTGGTTCTTTTTTGCACTTGTCTTCATTCAGATTAACCCTTCATGAAGAAGGACTGAACACAGTGAGCTCATGGCCATATGTCAAACAGCACAACTGATATTTCTTTGATTCAGCTGGAAACACACCACATCACAGATCCTAGGATTTTCATCAGCTTCACTATCATGCTGCAGCCAAAATAGATCCTGGAGTTTGAGCTAAAGGAAAGGATAGGAGCAGGGATCATCTGGCTGGAATGACCATGGGCTGTGGTGGGGCAATTTCAAACTTGAAATAATAGATTTTCAGCCAAAATGGTGTGTGCTAACATGTTACTGGAAAAAAAAAATTCTTCTGATGAATTTATTTTTCCTGCTGAGACGCTACTAAGCTCTACATCTCTCCTTGGCACTAGCTTTCCAGGCAGTGAAGTAGTCCTGTAAAACCTGGAAAAAGATAGATTAAAAAAAATGTGGAGTGACTGAATTTTTCTTGGCTCCAGGATGCACAGTTTTCAACCAGAACATGTAATCAGTGGTTTTGTTACAGGTTGCTTTCTGAAGGCCATTTGAGCTGGCTTCAGCTGGGATGCTGACTTTTGCAGTAAATCAACTTGTAAATATCATTCACTGTCAATGTGATTATTTTACACACTTGGTAAAGGCCTCATAAATTAAAAATATAATTAAAACCAACTTGTAGAGCAATAACAGCAAACACAAGATCTTCCTTCTTATCCTCTGCAGGCAGCTGGGTGGCCACAATATAGCCTCAGAGCTTTACCAAGCAGGGTGACTTTTGCCCTCCTTGTGGGGAATGACAAACTCTTCACGGAGCAGAAATTCCTAAAGCAGGGTCACAATTAATGCAAGTATTTTATGTTTCCACCATGGAGCCTAACTGCAAATTCCCTCTTGAGTGGTTTGTCTCCAATGCCTAAATTCTGTCATGTAGTTTTCTCTGCTCATACAAATTAACAGGCAGGATCCTTTCCCAGCATCAGATGTGGCTCCATCCAGTCTGGTACTCAAGATTTTTTTTTTTTTTTATTTACACAGACTTGTATTGTCAAGGCAACAAAACACCAAATGTAGAGAAGTTTTATTTAGTCCTAGTTTACGCATTTCTCTCCTATTGATCATGCTTCATTTCACCCTGCAAGCAGGGACATGATTTCAGTTACCTCTCTGTCTTGGCTCTTCAGAGGCAGCTTCTACTCATATTGCACCTTTTGCAATGTTCAAAGCCAATAAAAACAAAGTTTTATGACTAAAGAATCAATGCTCATACCCATGGTCCACTGTGGGTAGGACTTCACAATATTTTAAGTTGGGAGACATATGTAAAGTACTTCTTCCTCCCAGTTACATTTTAAAGGAGGTGAATGACTGACTGTGATTTGACAGCTGGTACTTCATCTTTGAGGCCACCAAGTTAACTTGTAACAATCATGGCAAAGGTCTATGTTCTCTGGATATATTTCCTTCATTGGAAAATTGTTATTACATCTGTAGTGCAGAGAGGCACTGAGAAAAAGAAGTGCAAAATTTTTTGACTGCTCTGAGCAGCTGGACTCTACTGCCTTTTGTTGCTTTTGCTGCCAGCCATGCCCTGGGCAGGCAGCAGTGGCGACACAGCTGCCAGCTCTTCCTGAAACAGGCTGCATTATTAAGCTCATAAACATAAAAAATTATGGGAACAGAAAAAAAAAAGAAAACCTGGGCTGTCATGTGTATCTGGTCACGGAAAGATGAACTTTTTCTGTTGTGTAATATTGAAGAGATTTCCTTTACCAAAATGTAACAGCAAAAAAAGAAAAAAACCCAACCATTTATTGTCCTCCCATTTTTATTACTCTTATCTCATTTATCTCCCTGGAGAATGCTGGAAATTCTTGCCTGCTTTCTGACAGTTGCCTGGAGTGACTGGAACTCCACAAATAGTAGCATCCCAAACACAGGGAGCCTTGTTGCAACACTTTCACAAAGTCAAGCCCAGATTCAAGAGTTCAGATTCTCTTTTCAGTTGACTTAAGCCTAAATCTTCATTTCTGGCTAAGGCTGCCTCATTACTGTCTGTTAGCTGGGCTCACACAATATTGCCCCATACACAGCCAGGTTCTAGTGGGGTCTCAGTATACCAAAATCACTGCACTGCACTAGGCATAGAACTGTGGCCAGACACAGAGGCTGGATAATGTTGGTTTTCTAGGTCAGGAAACAGAGATTGAAAATGTTGAGGGTTTTTGAACAGTGTAGCCATCCCATTAGTATCCCCAAATGTGTGTCTGAACAGCAGCACAGGCTGCCATGCTCATCTTGTCCCATGGAGATCCTACATATCTTTGAGCATGCTGCAGTCCTGCCAGCTGCTGCCTGGATCTGCCTGGTTTTAAAAATGTGTGCAGGTTTCACCACACATTATTTTTTAGATAGTGTAGCTCACTGTGAGATAGAAATGGTGTTCTCTCTTCTTTTACAACTATTGTTCTTTAACAGTTTAATTGCTAAGGTTGACTCACAACCTGAGGTAGGGGCTGAGATGGGGAGAGAGAAGAGGTAATAAACATTTCTTATCTGCTTGTAAAGCTTGTCATTATTTTCACAGGGTTTCTAGTGAAGTCTTATTATTCTTCTGTATGCTTGTTACTATTTCGGCACTCTGATCTTCCCATGTCTTGTTGGTTTTTTTCCCCCCATGTCTTTGTTGTTGTTGGTGGTGTTTTTTTTGCCTGGTTTTTACTTATAGACCTGGCCCCAAACTTACCAGCAGTCCATGAAATTAGTGGAATTAAGTTCAGGCTTCCCCTGCTAAAGTATGATGCTGTTCCTAAAGTGTGGCAAGCACATTACTGGCTGGCACAGTGCTGGGATGGAGGCACTTTCTATACCAAGTGAAAATCTTCGGAATGCAGTTGTGCTGAGATTTTAGAGATAAGCATTTTAGTGTTTGGGGCGGGGTTTTGGAGAGTTTGTTAGTTCATTGGGGGGGGGTTGTTTAGGTTTTTTGGTATTTGTTTTGTGTTTTTGTTTGTTTGTTTGTTTGTTTGTTTGTTTTGTTTTTTGTACCAAGACAGGATTCTCTTTGAGTCTCATTTATTTATGAGGCGTGAGATAAGAAACAGCGTGGCAGCAATTACTGAGCCGAGGACATTCCTTATACATTCCCTGCTGCTTGGCTGGCTGTGAAACCGTGGGTTACCCTCGGCCACGAGGTGTTTTCCTTCTGCTCCTTGCACCCATCCCCTTCTGCCACAAGATGGGGATGCAAGGCCGAGTTTAGGCCACGGTTGAACACGCTTCTTCCCCCGCAAGAATGCATCTCCATGATCCTTGCCCACTCAGGGACCTCCTTTTGTTGCTATTATTTACAGCCTACAAATTCGCAATATATATTACTTCTTAAATAATTTTATATTATTGGACGATGCTGGGATCTGCAAAAAACCTCTTTCTTATCTTTGCTGAAATTAAAACACCTCTGGGATGTAATTGGCCATAAACAATTTGAACTCCTTGCAAATCCATGTCAAATTTTAAATCATTGCAGCAAGAGTAAGAGGCAAACCTCTCTCTAAAAATACCTGTGTGTCACTAAGTAGAGATTAGTGACCTAATGATTAGTCAGATAATAGCTGGCTATTGATTTAGTCAGTTAAATCAACTCTATAAGCTGCTTTATTTTCTGTTTTCAACTTCAAGAGTCATCAAATATCTACAAATGCTCTGTCCCGAGTGACAAAGGGAAGAAATCCAGGCTAAAATGTGGCTAAGGAAGACCCTGCAGATCTGCAGGTCTGACGTTTAGCTGGCAGTGGTGGCAGCTTGGCTACAATGATTAACAGGCTTCATTTCGTAACATAAAAATGGGCAGCCTCTGAAAGGTTTTGGTAGAAAATATTATGTCACATAGGTATCACTTTTCTGTATATTGGTGTAATGAAGCCTCCCATTCCTGAGCTAAAGACAAGTGTTCAGCATACTCAGCCCTTCATTTAGCCATCATTTACTCAGTCTTGCACACATAAAGGGAGGATAAAAGGGACCTGAGCCCACAAAATCCCATTTTTCGTCATCCAAGTTATAAGGTGATACATCTTTTAATCACCAACTCGGGACCACTGATATCTTTGTGAATAGGTCTAATCACTTTCCCCTGCCCCCAATACTATTTCATAATGTAGGTGCTGTACATTTTTATTGTAGACCTACAATAAAAAAAAATTTATTTATAAATCCTCTTTTCCTATTTATCACCACTGATTCCTTTTGCAGTACTGTTTGTAATGACTCATCATTCAGAGTATTCTACATTCAGAGAAGTCACTTGTAATGAGTGCCTCCAACAAATACTACCTTTTCTAAAGAAAATTTTGCATAAAGTGGGATGTCATAAGTAACAAAATACTGAGCAGCAGAACAATATTATTCAGGCTTGATAAAATTGCAAATTGTGTTTCAAGAACAAGTTTGTTTTCTTACTTTAGAATTATAACTGTTGAATCAGATTTCTCCTTCTACACCCTAACCTGCCTTGAAGGGCAAAGGTGATGTGAAGACATTAAAAATTCAACCTGCCATTTCTGTAGGGTTTATATTGGAAGAGAGTCACACAAAAAATCCCTGCCCCATCTTTCAGTAACAGAGCTCTCAAAAATGTTTGGTTTAATTTTCTGTCCTCCATGTGCTACCTAGTGGATTTTGGTGGGTTTTTTTCATTTGGACAACACAATGAAAGGAAAACGATATCGTTTCTAGTCCCTTTCACTTTCTGGTTTTCAAGCAGAAGAGCAAGGTAGCCATGTATTTGTTCACAAAAGCACCACCACCACCACCCCTTATTAATACTAATTTTAGATATATAACATTATGGGGAAAGTCATCCTTATTTTGACTCCAAAACCTTTGCACAGATGTCTTGATTGAAGTGAATCACATGCTTTTTATTGCATGCCCTTTTTTCTTTTCTTCCCTAAGAAAAGGTGTCTTGTTATTGTTTTTTGGATTGAGTTAGTTACTCAAAGACAGACAAATTTCTCAGCCAGATCATAGAATATCCTGGGTTGGAAGAGACCTCAAGGATTGCATAATTTCAACACCCCTGCCATGGGCAGTGACACCTTTCACTGACCAGATTGCTTGGAGCTCCATCCAACCTGGCCTCAAACATTTGCAGGAATAGAGCATGCACAACTTCTCTGAGCAACCTGTTTCAGCATCTCAACAGCCTCACTGCAAAGAGTTTTTCCTAATATCTAATCTAAACCTACTGTCTTTCATGTGTTGTCTGGCAATTTCCAGCTGCTTCTGGATTATTGTTTTGCTTCTTGCTCTCACCTGTAGCTGTCAGGTTTTACTCACTAGAGTATGCCTCATGTTTAGTCAGGCTGACCTTCCCATAACTGCCCTGGAAGATCACAGCAAGTATCCTGCAGCTGGCTACTTGGGCTAGCCAGAAGGGAACAGAGTATATGTCAAAGATGCTAGAGCTGGCAGCAATCATCTATTTCACAGCAGCCTGTTTTTATGTGGGCTCTTATGAAATGGGTGTTGAATTCTGCTGTCACTGTGGAAATGAATAATAATCAGGTTAAAGCAATACATTGCATCATTCAGAGAAGAGGTGTGAGGCAGTTCCTTTGAACTTCTAACACTATTCCAGCTGTTCTTGCCCCAGCAGTGTTTCAACATCTGAGGTTAAATGCCTTATTTGTAAACAAGTGGAAGGGAAGAAAATATTTTTTCCTCTTTTGATTCATTGCATAATTAGCCTGTTCTTTGCAATGCTTTTACATTAGCATTTAGCAGTTATGTGGAAGTAGAGAGAAGATGATGGAGAGGTGTATCTCAGCTAGTGAATTTATTCTGTTGGCTGCCCTGAAAAGACAGGCATGTTAAAAGCCATCAAGCTACTCTTACACAAATATAACAACATAATTGAGAGCTATAGGAATGAACTGTGTGACCCAAAGCAGGTGGGCATGATTATGATAAAAGCCAGCTCTACACAACTTGTGTGTCTCAAAGACTTTTCACCAGTCTTTCACAATGCATTTGCTCTGATTTGAGCTCTCATGGCTCTAGACATATTCTATGATAAGTTGCATAAATATTCATCCTGCAGTTTTTCTGTCCAGGCAGCATTACCTTCCTCAAGAGTAGAAAAAGGAAGAGACAGTTGTTTGATGCAACATCTTAGCCAGAAAACATGAAATAGCATAATGGGAGCTGTATAAAGGGGTGTGGGTTTTGTTATTGGGTTTGGGGAATTTTCTGCTTCTCTGTGATAGGCATGACTGCTTCTGGTTTTTTGTTTTCTAAGGATTTTCTGAATTGTTGGCAGGAAAATAGTGAAAGTTTGCTGAGTAATGTGCAACCTGGAGTCAAATACCACAACATCTTGGCTGATTTCTGTGGCACCAGAAGTACATACTGCTGTTCCCCATTCATCACACCTGTTTTTTGAACAGTCACCCTGAAGGGTGGTGCTTCAGTGCAGGGAAGAGAAGATTAGGATATATAGAAACACATCTCTGTGGGAAGGGTGGAAGGTACAGGAAGGGACCCATTTACTTCTAGGCTGGGGTTAAGAAAAGTTCAGGTAAATCTATCTCTGCTCTGCACAGAGGTTGTTAGCCCTGTGTAAAGTCAGAAGGGGACAAAGGCAATTGTGGAAATTCTGCGTTTGATGATTCTGCCATGCATGCAACAAGTATGCTGGTCTTCAGCTCTCTCAAGATTTTAAGCCAGTACCAAAATGTCTTTATCTACACAGAGAAAAGTTACCAGCCTGTCATAGCCCCAAGTGCTCCAGTGGCTTGACAGAAAGCGTGACCGTCTAGGTTCTCATAAACATATGTTAAAGCTTGATTTGCAGTCTTGCTTTTTATAGAATGAGCATGTACCTGCTACCTCTCAACATGTATTTATGAAAGCCTTAATGCCATAGCTGCTGTTCACTGTTGTGGGTTCATGTTTGAACTCTTCACCCCCCATTGCAGTCTCCAAGGAGTTGCAGATTCTCATCATTCCGTCTCTGGATTACAGTTTGAAGCATGTCATTGGTTTTCCTGGAGAAGCTGCAATTAGGACTAAGAAGAACAGGGCTGTGTGTGATTCATGTGAAAAGTAAGTTAGAGGCTTACAGTAAAGAGGGGGATAGAGGAGGGAGGATGTTATATCAGTTCACTTTGAGAGTGCTACAGTGAAATTAAAACATCAATGCTAAGTCTAACTTTTGTAAACTCACCAATTGGGAAAGTTTTAATTTTGGGTTAGAGTGGCTTAGAGAGGAAAACAGAAACTGAACATGAAAGAGAATGCTCTTCTTCCTCTCCTTTTCTCTACTTGGCTAGACTTCCTTTTGTCTCTGTGCCAGAGTCAAGTATTTCTGAGAGGCACTTTCCAAAGCCCTTCCCTCCTACCCTGATACTCAGACCCTGCTGAGTGATGCTTACATCTGAGCGGATATAGAAATAAGCACGTGTGCGTTGTGCTTTTCTCCCACAAAAAAAACCGCCGAACGCCACAAACTCCCCAGTTCTGGTTTGAAGTGTAATTTGAATTTCTAGGAAAACACTGCTCCCGGGCGGCGGTGACCGGGAGAAGGGCAGAAATACATTCCTCTCTCTGCCACTGTGACGGCTGGCAACCAGCATATCCCTAGATGGAAAACCATAACGGGGGGCAATGCTTGGACGGCTTCACACTTTCCAGACTCGGGTTAAGCGTTGCACCGCATCCCGCTCGGCGGGGCCGTGGCACGGAGGGCTGTGTTCGGCCCGGTGTCCAGGCCACCCTGCCCGGCTCCATTCGCCCTCCGGGCGGGCGCGGTTCCCCCGCACCCCGCTAACGTTACTGTGCTCAGCGGCTTCGCGGCGACACTTCCAGCCCGAGCCCAGGCTCCCATACAGGCGGAGCGGCCCCGCTCCCCACGCGGTACCGAGCGGCAGATCCCGGCTGCCCGGCCCNCGGGGCATGGGAGGCCGGTCCGGGCCCGGCGCCTTCTCCTGCTCCCGAGCCCTCTCCATCTGTAGTCTCCTATTCCTTCTTTCTCTTTCTTTCTCCTTCTTCCCGCTCGGCAGCTGCCGCTCGTTTGAGAAAGGCTAATCTAGGCAGTTTTCTTATAGTTTAGTTTTACTCCCCCCTCTTTTTTTTTTTCTATTTATTTATTTTTTTATTTTTAAACCCAGAGAGCAACTGTGCTGCCGCGTTCCCCGCGTTGAAGTTGTTGGATGAGCTGTAAAAGTGCGTCCCTGTGGCGTATAAATAGCTTTTTTTCCGAATGTCTGGGCGGCACTTTTTGGCGGCAACTTGCAGGGATGATTAAGTTGCTTTCCCACTCTTGGAAATCAGTAACAGTGGCATTAATACTTGGACACGTTTTCCGTGGGTAAAGTCAGATCTTCCATCTACAAGGCAACATAACACTGACCTCTTTGTTTCAGAGCTGTTGTGAGGGGCTGGCTTTATTTTAATTTTGGATGTGTATTTTGGATAACCACGTAATTTTTTGTTCCTAGTTAGTGCAGCCTCTTCAGATCCTGAAACAAGCTCCAAAATTTCCCCTTGTTTCTGTAGACATGGCAAATGCCAGTCGGTTCTTATGCAGATTTAAATAGTGAGTTTCCCCGAGTAAATCCAACTCAGTGACTCAGGTTTTCGAATGTTGAAACAGGCTAGAAACCTGTAACTGAGCAAGATTGTGAGGCTAATTGAAGGCCTTAATTGGAAAAGCTCCCTGAGCATCACAGCTGCTCAGAAACTGCTCAAAGGATTTTTGCTGTCTTCTGAATTTAACCTAGTCTACATGATTTTTCCCTTGTCATGTGTCTGCCTGGAATAAATATTGTTTATTATTCATTTAATCCTGGGCGGGAACATGTCTTTTTAAAATAGATGTGGTATTTTAATGTTAGTCAAATTTTAGTTTAAAGAATGGTGCATCTACTGTTCATTGTAAATATTTATAAGATGGCCACAGTAACGCAATATTGCGGTTCTGTTTCACAAATAATAAAACATACTTGTGATGTTTATATAAGGAACATCTTTTGTAAATATCACACGAGTGTTATGTGGGACCTGGGACTGTAGAGCACACATATGCTTCAAATAACTGTTTAATGGGAAAAGCACAGCCAAGTGAGTGAACTGCTAGATCATTTTATATCTGAAAGGACAGTCATGCTTAATAGCAACATAGCAGATGTTCATGTTGCTTACAGACTACAGTAAAAATATTGTCTCAAGTGAAGAGATTTTAAAGCCTTGTTTAAAATAAAATAAAATATGTATGCCGTGATAAAATCTGTCAACACAGCGAAATGTCAAGTCTTAGGCAAGAGTCTGAGCACTTTCTTGTGTTACTATACAGTACTTTCCATGTATGCAGTTTCTACCACCAGTTTATTAATGAAACACAGTACGAATAAGTTTATTTTTAAGCACCATGCCAGTGGTTGGCTTCTTAAATGAAGAGGTTCTTAAACTCTGTGGGAGCAGTGGCTCCCAGTTCCTGTAGTGTGATTGCAACTGTGGTGGGTGATGCTGCTGCTCTGCCTTGAACTGTCTTCCCAAATGTGCATCCTGTAGGCTGATTAAGATTTCTGCCTATTATTAATCCTATAAATTAATAATGTGTTGTTTTATTCCCCTGGGTTTTATTAACTGTCCTCCCATGATTTCTCTGTCACTGCAACTCAAAACTTGTGAGAATGTTGTGCCTCCAGAAGAACCTATGGGATTAAGGAGTTATTGTACAGTGGGTTTTCCACTCCCCCTTGTTACATGTGATTAGATTATATAGTCCTTTTCTAGACTTAAAACCTCAGTAATTAAATTTCAGACTTAGTAGATACTGAACATAAGAGAAAATCTTTCATAAGGATCCATCTCACCTGACAGCGGCCGAAATGAATCCCTAGGAACCAGTATTTGGAAGAAGGGTGTAGTAAGCCTTCTCCAGAGACGACTGCCCTGACAGGCATCCTGGAGACAAGCTGAGCTACTGGTGGTGTATTGAGATTGTTTGTGTTTGTCCATTTGCTTTTGTGACCCATGTGATTTTCATGAGTTAACAGCAGCAGTCTCCTGCTTACTTTCTCCCAGTTACTTGTTGTTCTAGTAACAGGCTTGTCTGCAAAAGTCTTTCTCGCTTACCTACAGACTACCTACATTATTGTTCCTCTTCTAGTGTTTTCTCTGTTCATTTTTACTTTCCTACTTCACGGAAGTTTTTTCCTGTAGATTAAAATGAAGTGGGGCCAAACCCTTATGATGGAGCATAAAAGCCAGTTTTGATGGATATGCTTGTGTTGTGACCACCCAACCTTCTGCAGCAAGTGTGACTAATGCACAGCTTTTTTCCCTCTGCTCCTTTAAGCAAAGCAAATCGGCTGTGAGATTGAAGGAGGACATGAAAAAGATAGCTGTGCTTCCACTGAACAAGCAGAGGGACACGACCTGCCCAAAGGTGTTTGGTGTGAGTCTTGTGGAGCTCCAGCAGCAGGGACTGAGCAAAAACGGAATCCCGATAGTTGTGTGGAATATAGTGGAGTACCTCACCCAGCATGGTAAGCTCAGTGGAGTCACATCTCCTTAGTAGCACTCTTTATGTAACACTCTTCAAAGGGAGCAATGTAGGGTTTTTTTGTGGCATGAACCACAGGCAAAGAATGTTACTGTGTGTGGTTTGCTTCTTTTTTTTTTTTTTCTGCCTTGGTGCTGAACTTACTTTTTAGTATGTTTATAAAGGTGAATTACAGTGTTAGGTAGCAGCACACTCATAAACAAGCTGTTCAGTTTATAAATGGAATGTATTCCATTTGTGAAGGTTTGTGTAATTTTCCAGTTGCAAACATTGGTCTTTAACACTTTTTTCTGTATAGAGATAGTCACACGAGCACACACACACATCCCATCAGAGAATATTACTGAAAAGGAATACAAGTTCTTAAAGGTTTTCAGATATATTCTGGTTATTATTAATCCCCTCAAGAAAGAAGATGTTCAATTCTTAGCTTATCTTTGCATTCATTTAATGAGACTTTAGTTCCTGTTGTTGAAATATATGTCCTTGCAGAAATCTAGAGCACCTCTGGTGCACAGATGTCTTGAATGGCATTTGATCAGCAATGGAAAAGGTTTTGTGATGGTAATTTCATCTTCTGAAGAGCTGTATCTGGTTTTATATTAAGGTTTTCTTTTTAGCTACTCAGTAATGATAATCCAATTGTAGAGGCTTAGATTCTATGACTGTATCTTGATAGATCCTCAGAAGCTCATAGCTGCAAACATGGCTTGAAAATTACCTTGGATTAAGGTACAGTGCAAATTTAAAACATGATCCTACCTTTACACAGCAGCATCTTGCTTGATCTACTTCCATCTGCCTTGAAGTGGCCTGCTAGGACACTGAAAGAGAAAGAATGGAAAAAGCTTTCCATCACTTAGGGTTTAATAAAAACCAGAAACTGACAGACACTCTTGACTGCAAGTTGTGGGCTGTGCTCTGTGTTCCATAAAAAGATTGGAATCCCACACGACAGTGTCCCAAATATGGACTAAGTAAGCCAAGTTTTCAACTCTGCAGCAAGGTTAGCTGGATTTCTGAATGCCAAGTTGATTATCTGGCCCTGATAAAGGCCATTCTTTTTTCTGAAAAATGCAAGCAAAATCTCAAAGATACCCCCTTATATGGAAAGTTGTTGAAATGGGTGTCCCGTGTCTGTGTAAGGTTTGTTTTGTGAATTAATGGTGAAGTTAACTGTGAAGGCATTTTTAACAAGAGCCCAGACATCCAGCTGAGCTGACTGTTGGGCAGCTACATCCTTAAACTAAGTTTGCATTAAGCTGCTTATTTCTGAATTTATAGATGAAGTCAATTTTCCCTGTGCTGTGTTTAGTAGTTTCTAATTACTGTTTTCAGGATGTTCTAGGCTCTCTTTATTTCCATAAATGAGTGAGAGAGAGGGAAGGAAGTTTGATCTGTGTGGGGGCTGTGGCGTTTGCTCACAAGTGCTGCAAAAACGAAAATCTTTATTGAGATGAGGTTTTTTCTGCCCTCGAGATGGCAGCACAGCATGTCACATGAGAATGGATTTTGTTGTGAATGCAGGAATACAAACTCTACCAGCAGCATCTCATATTAGTCAAGTAAAATGTTTGAGTGCTTGTCCATTTTTCCCCTTATTAGAGCAGTTTGTCTTCTGGTCCAATAAAAGAGATTATTTTTCTGTACAGACTGCTGCCTCAGAGTTGGTTTCCTGGAGTGGAAGCATTCTGTCAGATTGCAGTTCCTTGATGGCTGGTCTGAATTGATGAAAACAATACATATTTTGATCCTCTTAGTGTTATGCTTCTGGGGAAGAACAAGCAGGTCTATAGACACAGTATTAGAAAGGCAGAATTTTTGCAGTGATAGTATTCTAGAGAAAAAGTAATTTACAGAGGTCAGTTTCAGGGTCTTCACATAATGTTTTGAAGCTTAACAAATGCCTAGAAAGTGCTGTTCAATTTAGTATGATTAGTCTGGCTTCCTCTGTTGAAGCCTCCTTTTTTGTACATCTCCTTTACTTGGTGTAAACTTTGGGCTTTGTGCTGTCCACAATACATTATTTGCTCATTGGGATTTCCTACTACCATAAAGTTTCAGAACTCACAATACAGTTACTATTGCACTCAGAACATACTTAGATGTTTTTGCATCATAATGCTCACGGGTAAGAACCCGTTACCCTGGATCACAAAGCTGGAAGTAGTCACATGTGTGAGTATGGCAGTCCTGCTCAAGGTAATGGGCTACTAGCAAAAATGACACAACTGAAGTGTTTTGTAGAGTGCTTTGCAGGATCCTTTTCTGTTGAAATATACCAGTGGAAAATGTGGCTGTTTAGGTTTCTCATAGTGCGAGACAACTCAGTGGCATTGTGGGTTCTCAAAAGAGTATCCCAGGCCTCAAGATATTGTCATTAGTATTTTTTTTTTTATCATAATCCAACTACCTGACTAGAGAGGGTTTCTGGGGACAAAGTAGTATTTTTTTATATTGTGGTGTATTAATTGCCCTCATTTGTATTACTACATGTGCGTTATTCAACTAGAATATCTGTTTCATCATGTCACTGGGATATAGGGGTTCAGCTCAATCTTAAATTGATATATAATTACAGGTATGACACAGGAAGGTCTCTTCAGGGTGAATGGCAGCATGAAAATGGTGGAGCAGCTGCGTCTGCAGTACGAGCGTGGGGAAGAGGTGGAACTTGTTAAAGAGGCTGATGTGTACTCAGCAGCCAGTCTACTGAAGCTGTTTTTGAGAGAGCTGCCAGATGGTATTATCACGTCTGCCTTACATCCCAGGTTCATTCAGCTTTACCAGGGTAAGTGAGAGGTGAAGTCTTCATCCTTCAATGCACTTTCTTTCTGGATAACTGGTTTCTTAGTTTATTTACTTTTTTCCTCATTTCCTTTGGCTTCAGTTTTTACCTGCTCCCAGATGTGCGGTTCTGTTGCAAGAGGCAGAAAAATATTTCCCATGTATTTGGCAAAATCTGGGCTATTTATGATTTTCTAATCCACTTATATCTGTTGAACAAAAAGTGAAATGATCAACTGGTTTCTTTGGGTATGCTTGTAGACAATAATTGCATTCTCTTTAGGACATAGATTTACTTCTGTTTGTTGGAGTGGCTTCTGACAGTTTCATTGTAATGGGCTCTGAGAAGTTAGACCTTCATCTGCTGGTCAAATTGGGCCAAAAGCATACAGTGCCAAAGTTTCTGCTTCTCACAAACTAATGTGATTGTCCATCAAAAAAAAAGAACCAGTTTCCAAGTAACAGCAGACTTTGTTTTATTCCCTGTCATAGGCACACAACCTGGAAGATTTATTTTTTCTTTTATTCACGCCCCCTCATCCACCTTCAAGTGGTGGATCAGCCATAGGAAAGAGCACCACTTCTGCTGTGGAAAGTTGAGAAATCATTTTAAAGGGAGTTACGCAAGTTTCAATCTAATTCATCTGTATCTGACAATCTCTGGTGGTGGTAGGTGGAATAAGTGGTGGTTGGCCCTGTTCCTTGACGGTATGGGTCACTGACAGTTCATCTCTCTTGGCTGCAGGCAGTCAACACTTCTTTATGTTTTCCTAAGAAGCTGCAAGATGAGTGGGTAAAGTTACTGGAGAATGCAGAGAAGGAACATGCTCTCTGACATACATCCCTAGTATAAGATGATGCATGCTCATACTCTTGTCTTGAGGTCTCCCTTCTGCTTTTCTTGTCTTCAGTGCAGAGGATGTTTAGCCATTTCCAAGCGGAGTGAGAATAGTGCTGTGTATTTTCTTTCTTCATTTTGTTTTCTGGTCTGTAGAGAGTATTGATGGTGCACTGGAGGAGAGCTTTGTCCTTTACATTGAGTGTGGACATTTCAGGTCTAGGTTGTATGTGGACTGTGTAAAATACCTTCCCTATTTAGTAAAGTTGTCTGGGGCACAAGGATAGAGTTCAGGAAGTGTTGTGCAGGAAGGTGCTATTGTTTTAGAAAGTCCCTTTTTTCTGGTCATTGCTGTGCTTTCTTTGGGGACTTGTAGATTTCACCAGATCTAACTCATGAGCTGTATTTAATTATGTTCTTTCTCATAAATCGTATATTAAGTGTAAATTAATAATAAATAAATAAGTCACACCTTTGCTGTTCCATTATCTCTGCTCCCACAAAGGTCATAATGGTGTATTGTACCAGGAACTACTAATGTCTTTTGTGAGCAATGCTATTTGTGGTGTTTGTAGAAAGGTTAATTTGTTCTCTCTCCCACCGGAAAAGCAAAATCCCCCAGTACTTTCTAGGGAAATGAGATGGATACCATTGCTTAGCAGATATACTCACCAAACTTTCTTGTTTCCAAATAAAGTTACTGGTGTAACCTCTGAACCCAGTTCTGCAAAAGTCCATCTAACTGTGACGTGTCTTTATAGCTAAGCTTGCCTGCATTTCACAATAAGATCAAGTTTAGTGGGATTATAATTTTGATTAGGGAAAAAAAAGTCTTATTTGAAAAATGCTAGTTGGTTGTTGTGACAAGGGGAAGGCTTTTTTAAAGTTTGAAGAAAACTTGAAGAGTTTTTCACGCCTTAGAAAATACAGCATAAATGAGTAGTTATGAAAGGCACTGATGATTTCCATCGTATTCAGATCAGCTTAAGTGGTGGGTGGGCATTTGCTTGCAGTTAAATGATCAACCAGCTGTGTAGGATTGCAGGAGTTATCTGTTTACCTATCAAAGTATGTGCAAGGGTATTGGTTGCAAAATGGTACCAGGAGAGAGCATGCCTGGGTGTTCGTTTTGTAAACTGTGAAGAGAGTAGGTCAAACTGTTTCTAAGTCAACAGGTTATTAAAAAATAACTTTGAATCTGGAGCCACTTTGCGACATGTCTACAGCAAAGGCAAATACAAGCTCTGTCACAACCTCTCTATTCCCGCCTGTTGAAGCTTTGCATGGGAAATGTTTTTCTAGGATTATGTTAGATTTCTTTTGGTGTATTTTTAGGGATTGTTATCAGCATTTTTTTAAGCAAGCTGAGATCTTGGCCTGAGAAGAACACATAGTTACTTTACTTACTATAAAAATGGTTAGAGAGTGATTCCTCTAGTTAAAAATAACTGGACTGAAAATTACAAATTCTACATGTAGCTATAACCTTTTTCAATTCCAGCTATCAAATTTGTTACCAAATCAAAGGGAAATAATCTGCCCTATTATGAATGAGAGAAGCTGTCCTGTTGGTCTTCCGGAAGTCCACACAGCTGGTTTGGCATTATTGTCTGCAGCCTGTGCAGTGTTGTGTGAAACAGAGCTCTGCATGCTGCCCTCAAATCCTAAAGTGCTTTTTTTTTATATAAATATTCAGTGTAACGCCAAGACTATGCAGCTCCATAAAACGTTGTGTAGTGGATTGTGGTGTGTCCTGGCATTCTTTCTGTGCCGTTGGGGAAGGACAGTGGCAGTGGGAGCTGGGAAGGGCCTCTCTCTATAGTGATGTTGATCAGAGATGTGTGTGGCCAGTGCAGACTAGGGACACACTGATAGTGACCCTGGTGTTGGCCAGACTCCTCAGAGTGCCTAACAAATAAAGGCTGCTCCTTACGGGGAGTTCTGGGCTAAAAAGTGTCCATCACAATCTCTCTTGTGGCTGAGGCTTCACTGCAGAGCAGAGCTGTGCCCGCCCGTGCGAAATGGGCTGTACTTTGAGAGACCTCATCCAGAAACTAGCAGCTCCCATACAGCAATCCCTGCCTGAGCTTGTTTATTCCCTCTGGCTTTTCACTCTTTGTCTTCTATATCGTGATCACTGGCTCTTAAGACAGCCATGCATACTAGAAACTGTACATACAGCTCTTACCCCTTTCACAGGTCACTTGCTTTCATCAAGACAAAGTGCTACTGTACCGCAAATTTCTTTTTTTTGTTATTGTTTCATTCCGTCCTCCGGTGGAGGTACAGTGAAATGAGATCTCTGACTTCCTTTCTTACTCAGTCTAATTAAGTTTAATGCTATTTCATCACTCTGGCTTCTTGACATTGCTCCATCCAGTAGAATTTATATTTTTTCAGTGGGCCAGCAGTGAGTTGTGAGTTCTGTTGCATATACTTCCTTCTGCTCACAGCCTGTTATGGCTGGCATGGTTTTGTATGGTGCCTGTGAACAGCCTTGCCTTTTTCAGGGAGAGGGATGGGTGGCAGTGGAAGGGAAGGAGCAGCTCGCAGCTCCCTTCCGGATCAACAGGTCAGTTTACAGAACACTTAGTAGCCAGCAGCTGTTTGAGTTACGTGAACAAGCAGCACCAAAAATACAGCTTGTGTTGGGGGATTTTAGCGGTCAAATTTCCATCTGAACAGTGACTGTGAAAATGAATAGATGAGAGCTGACCTTTTAATCGTGGTAACTGCAGCAGTGCACCAAATCTGATTCATTAGATGTCTGTGATTCTCCAGGCCCATGTCTCCAGACATGATTTTAGCCTTTTCCTTTAGCTTTTATTGTCATTTTAGGGTAATCAGAGCTATTTCCAAGCTAGAGAAATAACTTTTGTTTTCCATATGATGATGGCATTCATTATGCAGTAAAAACTCTTGGAACTGGATTTGTATGCAGATGACACTCACCAGAGTTGCAAAAGAAGTATGCTCTTCCTTCAGTGTGTTGGAATGAAGGATAAATACAGCACTGCAAAGTGCAATAACGATGGAGAGTGAGGAGTGTCGAGCTGGATTGTGACAACAGCCTTCTTATGAGGAGGGCTTACAACATTTCTGCTCCTGATGGTGGCAAGGCATGATTTTTTTTCCTTCTGGGGCAGGATCGTGTCTGAAGGATGGTGTCTGTAGCAGATTGTTTCTTGGCAGAGAGGGACTGGAGTCCCACTTCCTTTAGATTGCGGAGGTGGAAAGAAATGCTTTAATCCCTCCTGCAGCCCAGTGGGTGCCATGGTAACTGCAATGCACAACCTGCTGCCTCTGTGCCAAAGATCAGCTTCCCATGGCACATTGAGAGCTGCTGACAGATGCAAGCTTTTCTCTCTGCCCTCCAGTCTGGTAGCATGCAAGGCAGCTGGAAGCTATGCAGTGGTAGCATGACACTGAGCCTCTCTTCCTCACCTCACAGCACAGAGAATTGGCTAGGGCATTGTGATAATGTGGCTTCAGAGCTTCCAGACTGGAGTTGTTTGGGGTCAGACCATTTGAGACTTAAAACAATTACACACACCTGTTTGCAGGAATTCTGTATCTTTAGTGAAGTTCAGGCAGCTTGAAGAAGTAACATGAACAGAGATGAATTGGGGAATTAGATTGTGTCTCTAGTATGTCAGAGACACTCAATATGTTCAGAAATAGCATGAACTATTGGAAAATATGTCCCTCTTGTTGTGAGCTGTGGGTGTATGCTGAAATTAAATGAGACTGAAAACACCCTCACAAATGTGTCTGTACCTCCTACACTGTTGAGACTCCTGTTTCTAGTTAATTAACATTTTTGGAGAGACTGCCTGTCCTTTTCGCTTGTCTCCTTGACTTGTTCCTCAGTAATGAGTCCCTAGTTCAGCTTTGGGTGCCAACTGCCCTTGCTGGCTTCCTTGGTCCTCTGTGTTTTGTGTACTCTGGCTGCTGAGCCTAGACATGGCCTGAGGCTGCTGGTTTTGTTCCCTTCCTCAGCCCAATCCTCTCTGTTTCATTCTTGGTTTCAAGCCCTTCCTGACTGCACATCTAGCTAAACTTCCAGGCCTTGGCTGGGATGCTGTTTATTGCACATGTCTTTTGGAAGGCTCCCAAAATAAAAAGTTGAATGCCTTTGTCTGTCTTGAGAGCACCTTCCTCTTAGCCTTCATTCTTATTTTCCTCCTTTCCCCTAGGCAAAATTTTCAAAAGAACTGGATATGCTGTGCTCGAAAATCATGAATAACATAAACCACTCTGGTGCTCTGATGTTTTTCTGATAGTCACTACCAGCTCAGTAAACCTTAGTGACTGACTTTGAAACAAACTTGAAAGGAGGAGGAATGCTCCAAAGAATGGGTTGTTGTTAGGACTCAAGGCTGTTTTTGCTCTCTAATAAGTTGAAAAGCTGTTGTGTTTGAAGACATACAGTCATGGATAGCTGTAGTATATCTGTCCTGAAAACTGTACAGAGTGCATGGAATATTGTGTATGCATGTCTAGATTCACCATGAATTAGAAAAGGAATATTCAAAACTAAAGCTGAAATCAATGGAAGGTCATCATCAGAAGAATCAACAAATTACTTTTAATTTTTGGGTTCTTTTGGAAGAAAAACTAGAGTTCCTTCCCTTGTCTTTTCACTGGAGAAGGAGGAGAGAAAGCAAAGCCCTATTTCCTTTCTTAGATTTCACAAGGAGAAGGAATTTGATGGCTAAGTAAATGGGGTTTGCTGCCTCATGTTACTCAGTGTCTCTACATCCTTCAGTTAGGGTAATTTCTCATGATCTTATGATGTGGTATCTGTCTCTGTTCTTGAAAGTACAGAAATAAACAAAGGTTTGGCTGTGCCCAGCAATTTAATTTTTGATGTTGATTCATACCCCATAAAACATCATGGTTAATAAACAGAGACATCCTACCCAGAAAATACTACTAAGGCCACAGGACCAAATAGCTTTGTTTGTTGTTAGAGTGCAAACCTGTGTGCAAAATGTTTTGTGGTGGTTATTAGCATCTTTCTAGTTTGGAAGGGATGGAAATTCCTCCAGTAAATGAAAAAGTACCCATCAGTCTAAAATCCCAGTGGGAGACTCAGAGAGGCAATTACTTATCAAGGGCATTCCCTAATTAGATGACGGTGTGATGGTGATAGAAGAGGTACGTTTTTTCTGAGAGATGGCTTTGGCTTTCCTTATCATAACTGCAAGCAATTTGTAGTAGAAAACACTGTGCTAGTTACTTCGTTATCTAAAGAAAGGTATGTTTGGAGGTGAATTTTAATGTTTTGGCTACATGGAAATTAGTTGTGTTTTGTTTTCTTTTAAGCTTCAGGAAAAGATAATTAGTAATCAATTCAGAGACTGTACAGTCCACTTTGATCAGTGCAAATACAAATGCAATAAAATTCCTTATTGTTATTCCATTTAATACAGCCTTCAGAAGCCTCCTGAAATTTTGCTGCAATAATAGATCAGATTTCTTGCTGTTGCCAAGCTGATTGCTAGTAGTAAAGTCATGATTGGTCTTTTCCTCTCTGTAACTGTAAAAAGCTTGTGATAAGCAAGCAAATAAGATTTTTTTTCTCATCTGCTTCATGCATATTTGATATTTGACTTTTCTGAAGGACCTAATTTCTTATCTGTAGAAGAAAAGGATATAATTAAACAGTTGGTTAAAATGTTTGGTCCTGTAATTTGACTGACATTTTAAACTTTGGTTCTGCTGTGATGAAAGAATTCATGCTTACTCTGTGGTACCAAAACAGACACATAAAAGTGAATTCACCATGCAGATAAAGCTTAAAATTGCTTTCTTGCCATGTACAGTATTAGGCATGTCAGGTAAGGCAGGAATCCTAAGCCTAGAATCAGATGAAATTCTTCAAGTTTCAGCTGTATCAAGTGGCAAATAAGTATAAAAAACCTCATTTATTTGCCAAACTATTTGCAGGATAAATCCTGTTTATTAGCCACAAAAAATGTCTGATTGTAAAGCAGAAATAATATTGCAACTCAGTGGCTGGGTTCTCAGGAGTCACTTTCATCTATTTTTATACAGACAGCTAATTTTCACAGCTAACCACTTTTCAAAGCACTCTACTCCTGTTCAGCCCAGCCCTGGAATATTTCTGGGAAATGAAAGGTGAAAAGAAAGATGAGACTTCTGAAGTGTTTATACACGCATTAAGCGGTGTTCAAATATTTTTGTTTTCCCCTCCTTTTTTTTCTTTCTAAAAAAATGTGGAGCAAGTGTAAAATGTTCTTTTTTTCTTGCAATACAAGCTGTGTGATGTTTTCCTGCCAGTCTTCTCTGCATGCTTGTAGCTGCGCATACAGCAGAGCAGCACCTGCAACCCATAAAGCTGATAAATAAAAAACTACTAGAAATGCACAGATGGCTTCATGCTAATGGACACTGCTTATAATTAGATTGGTGCAGAAAACCTTCAAGGCATGAGGTCTTCTGTCTGAAAATGATGTTGCAGAGTCCTTGGGGTTTTCATGCATATATGAAAGTTTCAGTAACATTTTACTTTCACGGAGAGCAGAAATTAGTATTTGCAAGGACTAATGCATCTTATTTTGGTATAAGGGGAAAGCAGAACTGACTTGTTTTCAAAACTTTGCTTTTATTGACATGTAACCCAAGATTTTGGTGGGTACAAATCACATTTTTGGAAAGTGTTTTTGGAACGGAGGAGGGGACCAAAAATTTTTGCACATGAGTTCAATTCCAGCAGAAGGACACAATTAAGCAGAAGCTATGTGTGAGGCCAAGCTTGTGTTCACCACCTGGGTCTGTATAAACATCTGTGAAACATCATGTGAAGTTCATGCAATTTTTACTTTAATATTTGGATGTGACTCAGTTCAATATGGAAAACTTCTATCCATACCTAAATTCTAGAAGACTGTACAGTATAACAAGGCCACGCTCTAACGTGAAGCTACATTTAGATTCATTTTGGAGTGTGGCAGTGCCCAGAATGGTCTGTTTCTCATAAGGAAGACTCCTTCCTGAATATGTAGCAGGGTTGTCACCCACAGAAGGTACTGTAGTGCTGTTACAACACCTTGCATTTCAGGGGACTCTTTGTTTTACCATTCTTGCTTTCTTATTTTGAAGGTTTTCATGGGAAGGGAAACTAATATTGTGGGAAGGGTTTGAGAAGTAGGGATGACATCCAGAAGGAGTGTAGAATCTGAAGATCTGGTAGAGCGGGAGTTAAAGCAGATTTATCTGTGCCAGGTGGGGATAAACATGCTCTAAAGCTCTTAGCTGACTGTTAGTAATGCTCAGTCTGCTCAGGAAAAAGGTTACAGCATAAAGGTAAGAATGAAATAGCGCCCTTGGTGGCCAGAGTGAGCCTCAGGAGAAATATGCACGTTCCCTGAGGAAAACTGAGTAGATGCATGTCTCTAAGCAGAAACAGGGGTCAATTTAGGTCCCACTGGCTGCTCACTCATGTAATTAAGTTGGCAGCAATGAAGAAAGCCATATACATACATTTTTACTTCTCTTCTTTTTCCCAGAAGACGTTTCTAGAAACGACATGCAGAAGGAAAGTTACTTGAAAGAGCTCCTTAAAGAACTGCCTGATGCTCATTACTGCCTGCTGAAGTACCTGTGCCAATTCCTGATAAAGGTTGCTGAACATCACGTAGAGAACAGGATGAA
Source organism: Toxostoma redivivum (assembly GCA_013397375.1). Classification (NCBI taxonomy): domain Eukaryota; kingdom Metazoa; phylum Chordata; class Aves; order Passeriformes; family Mimidae; genus Toxostoma; species Toxostoma redivivum. Next base: position 827,255 of record VXBI01011364.1, read on the forward strand.
TCTATGCAATCTTGCCACTGTATTTGGACCAAACTGCTTTCAGTAAGTTGGGCTTTTTGTTTTTCCCTGTTTGCTGGCAGGTGGCCAGAAATGTAGATGTCAGAAATCTAATTTGTCAGAGTGATCAGATGGAGGCAGTGACTGGGGCTTCAATGTTAAAGCTGTTTTTGAGCCAGATGGAAGTGGAGTTGCTCTCCCATTTCCTCTTGCTGTTTGCTAAACTGCTGATCAGTTTTGTATTGCTGCTTTGGTAACAGAGGAGAAGTATAACAGTGAAGGGCCTTCAGACTGTGTCAGTGCAAGGAGGCTTGTGTTCATATAGGTTTCTTCTTTTGCTATCAGTCAATATTGAGTGCTTCTCTCCAGAAGGCTTTGACAAAGGATCCTTGGTGGAAAAGTACTCCAGTGAAGCACTGAAGTGCTATATAATTTCTAGAGATGAATACTGCATACTGTCTGCATGTTTAGCCTTATAATCTGGTGTCTGCCCTCAGATGCTGATGTTTCTGGGCTCTCTGTCCTTCTAGTGTGTTCAGAAACTGCTCTGGAGCTTGTGGGGATCCACTGGTCTCTTAAAACTCCTTACTGGACTCGATAGTTTTACTGGGTTCTTTCACTGGGCACAGTTCCTGGGTGCCTGTGCTGAAGATGTGTTTTATGTGCTGGTGGAGCTTGCAGCAGTGGCCAGAACAGTTATTTCCAGGTGTAAGAACACTCTTGAGTGAGAAGGTTTCTGTTGAGTCACTGCAGTGATGCAGTGCAGCGCTAGCACCTTCACTCTGTGATGAACGCACTGGCTGACATCCAAGATCTTGGACATGGGAGACACCTAAGCACTTTAGTTCAGTCATCAGTCTTGAAAAATGTGTGTTATCACCAAGAAGAGATGAGTGAGTTCCTTGTATCAATATTGCATTTGTATTGATCTTTGTAAAATATCACTCTGGGCAAATACTGAGTTGTCTGGCAAAACTTAGTCCCATGAAGCAATTAATTTAATTTATCCTCCTGAGCTTCCTCTCAGTAAGAAGTAGATTTTTTTTTAAGAGAGAAGACAGCTATTAGGTTACTGTAATATATTTAGTTCCACAGACCTAGGCTAGATGTTGCCTATGGTCCTTTTATGGAGCATATCTTTGCCCACTGATTAGGGAGAAAACATACAGGAATGAGACTCCTAAACTAAAGCTTGTCCTAGTGACAACACAGCTGCCTTAACTTAAGATGTTGCTGGTGGATAATGAAGGTGAATTTCAGGATTAAAGCATTTACTGTGTTAGTACAAAAAGATAAAGTGTATCTTAAAAAGAATTGCTTTCCTCTCCAAAGCAAAAAATGCTCAAGACAGTAGTATGCATGGGAATGCATGAATATGAGAATTACTGGAAGCATAATACTGCACATTTCTGACAAAAAAAAGCTAAACAATTTTTAAAACTTGTATTCATATGGGTAGTTTGGGAATTCCTGTCTAAATGTATTAGCAGAGTTCAGAACAAAGTAATTAGAAGAATTTGAGTTCAATGGCTAAATCTCTATGACTCAAGCTCCCAAGTGGCTGTCAGAATTATTTTTAGTTTACTCATCACTTCTTTCAGGAGTGATATGAAGTTAGCTGTGCATATTTTTTGGTGTAGAATGCAGAGAATTGCGGTTCAGAATTGCCATCGATGTTCTAATATTAAACCAAAGTGTATGTGTTAAAAGCTCTATAGTTGTTGCCACAACTGATCTCTGCTCCTAAGACAGCATGGAGAAGATAGAACAGTTTTTGTAAGATACAGAGATTGAAACACCTCATTCCATTGCAGAAGACTGAGGAAAGCAGAGTTCACTGGAGGTGAAAAACCAAAGGTTCATGGTCTGTATATGAGTGTAACCAGCCCAGTAGATGTGACATGTTGAAATAAATGGTTGTGTGGCAAAGGAGGCATTGAAGGCAAGGCTTGACACTTACCGAATGGCTAATGTGTTTTTTTAAAGACCCAAATAGGTTAGAATTAGGGATGTAGATTTTTATTTAAACTAAGTTTCACCATCTGGTAATTCAGCTCTGTGTTTAATCAGATCTTGATCTTTTCAAGGCAGTTTAGTCTTGTGGTCCAGACATAAAGATTGTGAGCAACAGTTCAAATACCCTTTTCTCCTGTGTTAATGGATGCAGTCTTATATTGCTGGAACTGTGACCATCTATACCAACAACAACTTGATAGGGGAAGGAAAGAACTTGCAGCACTGTTTTTAGGTATTGGGCTTAACCAGTTGATTGGCCAAGCATCCGGTAGATCCTCAGAACACATTTCAGAGCTATAGAGTAAGGCTGCCTGAAGCCTGCTTGGCAAGGGCTGTCTCTCTCTCTCTACTGACTGCAGGCAGCTCATGGAGAAGCTACAGAAGTTAAACATTGGCAGGAGGCTGAAGCAAACGCTCCTCTCACTTTGTGTTGTTTATTCAGAGCAGTGCATGGGGAGTTTCTCCGTGTCAAGGAAAGAAGGCTCAGCATCCAACTTGTCAGCAATTGCACTGCCAAAGCAGAGAGAACTGAGATTTTTCTGTCAGAAATTCTCACTCATGTCTAAATTAATGTCACAGTCTGTATGGTTAATGCACAGTATCAAAGAAGATCAAGCCCATCTGCTGATAGCAAAGGACTTCTTTTGGCAAGGTATTTTTAGTGACAGTTTAGCTACTTAAGCATAGTATCTCCTACTCCGTATCTGAAGTTAACAGTTGAATAAAGCGTGCTGCTTGGCCACTTTCCAGTGGCTTCAGACTTCATTTTAATTATCTTAATCTGTTTTTCAACATCGTATCCTCATTAATGTATCCCATCTCCTAAACTTTCAACCCTTATTGTTTTTATCTTATGCAGTACTTCCCCTACTTCCTTGCTTGCTGTTTGACAAACTGCACTGGTGCTTTTCTAAGATTATCTTCTTTCTCCATTTCTAATGAATAGAAGGGAAAAAATAGCTATTTGCATTCCTTGTAATGAAGTGTGATATAAGAACATGTAAAGGGCAAGGTCAAACAGCTCAAAAAAAGATTTGAGATTTGGTTCACTGTTTTCTCCCCGCTTGGATTGTTCAGATTTATTGTGATGGTAGGCAAAGGTCAAGTATATTGAGAAATACAGCCCTGGAGGAACAACAGGCATGAAGGAACAAAAATAGCGGTCTTTTCTGTCACTGGGCTAATCTGTGTAGAGTATTAACATTTGCAGCGTGGTTACTCTTGGAGGGTTATTGTACATTGACTAAATTACAGCTTCTGGAGAGCTATAGCCTTAGTTAAGGCCTGCTTTGTGGGCTCTGCTTGGCTCTAACAGCTTGTGCTGAAAAGGAGCGGACCAGTTGGGTTTTCTCTCCTCCTCTCTGTTCTCCAGGAGCTGGGTATCAGAGGAGCTGCTGCCCTTATCCTGTGCTTTGGTTGGCATGGTAAGACATGAGGTCTAACAGAGTAATCAGAGGATCCATTTGCACCCATTTTTTGCAGCTCTCTCAAGCAATTATCTCTGTGTGTGGCCTCCATCATTCAAGCCCTCATTAACTTGGTTGTGTTTCATTCCAACAGAGATTAAGTGTGTTGTGGGGGATTGCTCCATCTGCGCAAAAGTGGCAGGCAAATGCAGGTGTCAGGTTAAAATGCTGGAGTTAGATGCAGTTATTTATGTATGATAACTGCGTAACAGAAATTACATGAAGGGTAAGAAGAAAAGTATATTATCTTTGGATATGGAGGAAATGGTAGATTGTAGGGTAGCTGTTAGTATTTCAGAGATGCTGAACTTGCAAGAATTAGAATCTGAAATGAAGTTATGCATGAATGTCTTACCTTGGTTTCTAACAGCCTTAGAGCCTGCTTGGATTGGGTATATGAAACTGAAGTGAAAGCAGAGGGGCTGAATTAATACTCCTCAGTGAGTAATGTTGGCCTTTGAAACATTTTGTGGATGGGCTTTGTTTTCAGGCAGTGCAGCTCCAGTCCTGTATCAGTCTTCAAAACAAATGTAATTCCAGGATTGGGGGCAAACTGACTACTGAATGTTGTGGTTTAAACATTAATTATTGCAAATTGGAGCATGGAGCCGTAACCTTTCTTACAGAGTTCATATAGATTTTAAACACTGCAAATTTTTAAATTTTCCAGCACTGTAAAGGAATTTTTCATAAGTATTCAGTATGCTGAAGCCTATAATGAGAGTTTAAAACATCAAGCATAATATAGTAAGGCTTTCTAAATGTTCTCATCCATAATCATATTAAGTACTCATGAATATTTCAGCTCAGCAATGCAGCTCAAATACAATCACAAGGAGTGTTTTTGAAGAGCCTCTGCTTTGAAATATTTGGAGATGAGAGCGATATACTTTGTAAGAGGATGTTAGGCTATGGGCTGCCCTTAGTCCCCCTTTATGTAGGTTGCACTGTCTAAGATGCCTACTGTCACTGTAATTTTGTGATGAAAAATGGAGCTTTAGCTGAAGCAAAAGATTTTGCATATAAATGAAGCCAGTCAGTAAAGCCTTTGTGGCAGCATCGCTCTAACTGCTTTGTGTTACCTGTGTTGACTGCATTTTATTATTTATTATTAATTATTATAATTCATTGTGTGCTGTTGTTTAATTATTATTTATTAGTGCTCTTATTTTTTATGAATTGTTTATTATTTTGAAAGCAATGCTGATAGAGCAGAATTACTGAGTTGACTTAGGCTAATAAATCTGATCCTAGAGAAAATAATCTGGAACTGATTTTAATAGGCAGACAGGTACATGCCCCAAAGTTGACTCTCTAGGATTCACAGTATCACAGGAGCTAAAACAGTTCTGCAAAATCTCAGTAGTTGTATCTGTCATTGCATTTCACCCAGATTGGTGAGACCTAAGCCAGCAAATGATGCAGAGCATGTAAACGAGTCATACGGACTGAGGTGAACACCTGTCTCAAGTGTTACTGTATCTTTAGCTACTTATTAGACTGGGATCTCGCAGCAGTCTGCCGACGTGAATGTGGGCCTGTTTTCTGCTGCACCAGTTTGTGGACTGGTGTGTTAGGGCAAATCCCTTTCATCAGCTGAAATGGACGAGTTATGGCCGTGGAGTTGCATCTGTTACAGGCACAGTAAAGTCTAGAGGCAGAGAACAGACTGCCTCAAGTTGTAACCTCTATAAATTACTGCAACTCTGCTCTCAAAATCTCCAGTTGTGCTTTTTGAGGCACTCATGGGCATCTTAGGTACTAATGAAAATGTTTAGCTGGAGCTGGAGAAACAAAAACTCCATGCAGTGTTTCCTGTCTTTTGAGTTGCTTCATTTCTGGCAGGATTCCCTGGGAGAATGGTAAGGTGACTTTGTGGTGCTTCTATATAAAAGGTACTTTACAAGCAGCAAAAGTAGATTATAGAGCATATAGCCCTCCATGATGGTAAATTAGGATTGCAGTGCTGTCATTCCCTGCAAACTGCTTCTGCAAAGCCACTTGGGGAAATGGTAATGTGCATCCTTCATCTCAGACAGGGTGGGGTCAAACACTGTTGGGAATTGGTAATGAGATGACCCTTTCACATGGAAATCTCTGGCTCTCAGTTGTGACAGGGAACTGTCAGCAGTTACTGCCTGGGGAAATCAGTTCAGTGATGTCAGTTCAGCTCATTGCAGGCAGATGACTACTTCCCAGGTCCTCCTGGCCACTTGCTTCAAGTTCCCCAGGTGTGGTTGATGGTGACAGAGCCTTGTAGTGATGCCTGCGTGTGTCACTGCACTGCTCTCAGTGAACCTCTCAGGAGGTTCGCTGTTCCTGTTCGGAATGCCCACTCTGCATTCAGTGTGTTACAGCTTGTTTACAGATACCCTGTGTAAATTCATTTAACTAAATGCCTGAGATGTAAGGAATTCTTTCACAGTGAGTTAATACGACCTCAGGTCACTTTACTTCAGAGTAAAAGCTGTGACAGAGAAGCTTGCTGTAGTTTAACCTTTGAGACAAGCTTTCCTGAGCATCCCTGTGGAAGGAGACATAGACTCAGTCTGGAAATCCCAAAGAGCATGTGGGTGTGGTGTCTGCATGGACAGAAACTGCATGGAGCTGCACTGATGGGCCAGCCATGCTTGTAGGACATCGTGCAGAGGTGTGAAATGCTGCTAGGTATCAAATGAAGAGCTGACAGCCTGACCTGATTACCAAGTAATGTTTTAACTTTGAGAACTACTGCTTTTTCTGCTTTAAAATTACTTCGCTAATAATTCAGTTTTTAATATCCTGCAAAACTTGTGATACTGATACACTTTTGCTCTTGACCCTTCTTAACTGCATCAGATACTGTTAATGCTGGTGCCTCATTTAGACAAGGCACATTTTTTCCAAATACTTAATGTGGACATACTGTGCTTTGCACACAGATCATTCAGAACATCTCTCTGGGAAGGGGAATCTTCAGGGGAATCTAAGGGAGGGGACATTAGGGAATTTGCTCCTGCTCTGCCTATGCTGTGTGTCTGTTGATGACTTTGCAAGCCACTGTGGTAAGTTCAGTGGGAGTTTTCTGGCTCAAATTGCTAAGATAGATCTGAACTTATCAACACTTTTTCTTCTAGAAATAACCATAGAAATTGCAACCACCCTTCTGATGCTTGTGGTAGTGAAACTGACTCTTCTGGTGCTGCTACTGAATAATTTGTACGAATATGTCTGTAAGGGGATGAAGTCCTTCTGTTGAGGATTTTGTAACTGGAGTAAATTGTGTGTCTAACTCTCAAAGCAATGCAGTTGTAATGCTTAATTAACATGAAAATAGGCATAGGGGAACCATGACTATGAACAGTTTTATACTGTGATTTGTTTTAACAAGATTTTTCCAAACGATCATGAAAAATTTCCAAGTAGGGTGTGCATTAGTTATGAGAGAATGTTTTCTCACAGATCTGGGTTTTTCTCGTCGGTTGAAGTGACATTTGTAGATGTCGTGACTTTTCAGAATGAGAAGAGCTAAAGCAAAATGCTATTTTTTTACATACATTTTCAGAAAAGTCTGGTCAAACTGGTAGATTATGCAGTGTGGCAGCAGATGGGGTTTACTTTGTATAAATAGGCAGGGTGGTGTGTGCTCATAATATAAACTTCAGTTCAGCATATATTTGTTAAAAGGAAAATATCACCATGGAGAGCTCAAAGAGTGTAATAGTCCTTATTTTAATTGAGGTCTAATAATAGCAGTTATAGGAGAAATATATTAGAAACTCTGTTAAATATGCCTATTTAAGTAGTGGAGAAGTGGCAATGAATAAAATATGTTAAATTTCCAATAAAATAATTCATGGTCTTTTGCTTAGTTATACTCAGGGAGACGTGTTAAAAAGGATTGAAGCCACAAGCTTTAGCCTTCTGTTTCGCATATGTATCTCACCCTACCCATACAGAATTGTTCAGAATAGGATGTTGGATTTTCCACAGGTTTGATTGAATAAATTTTAACTGATATGGTAGCGTGGGGAAGGGAAGGCAAGAAAGTCATGGAATTGGGCAGAAATTAAATACTGTTTTTGTGCTTTGTGGAAACCTTATAGACTGGACTGTTTTTTAACCAGGTAGAGTTTTGTGGTATTAGGTGTTGCCAGTAGAGAACAGTTGGCTGTAGTTCTCAGCAGATGTGATTCAGGTGAAAATTCTGCTATCTGGAGTCTTTTTATTTTGACTTGCACGTGCTCTATTACATTTTCAGTCCTTTTCCTGGGAATGAGATTCATAGGGGTGCCTATGAATCTTGTTTAAGTTGTACTTTGTTTTGGAGGAAAAAATCAGGAAGGTAATAGTCAGGATTTGCCTGAACTAGCAAGCAAGCAGTCTTTGCAGCATGCCAACTTTGGAGCACATCATTTAGCATGGCAAGAGGGGTTTTCTTCAGTCAGGATAATTGCATGGGCCTACTGCATACATACACTTCCTTCAGGCCAGTTACTAAGTTTTAGTGAATATGTGACATTTTTCAAAGTGAGTTGGCCTGAGTGTACATGCACATCCATCAATAGAAGTTGTCCCATTTGTTCCTTATTTAGTCTGAGGCCAGCTTCCACACTAGTAAAATCAATCGAGACAGACATGTTTTTACAGCTGTCAATATTCTACAGTGTGAAATAATTCAATCCTTTAAAATTCAGGTCCTACTACTCTAGCATGTATTAAATGTTGAAATTACAGCAATAAAGACTCTCTTCTGGAGTTTAAAAGATGTGTTTTGCTGCAGTGGGTTACTCTCCCTGTTGGCACGTAGATATATGGCAGAGAATAAAGCATTGAGAAGGATCAATAGCTCCTACAAAAAGGCACTTTTTGGGTGACAAATTTCTGGGAGCATCAGCTTTCAGAACCTTCTTGTTGAAATGCACATCTGGCCCCAATAAACTACAGTTACAATTTTAGTAGGTACTTATTTGTAAATTTTTATTTATTCTTTGCAGTAAGCGATGGTTTACTTTCTAGTTACATCCCTGTAAAATAGCTCAGGGGAATTTGTTTTGCTTTTGTGGGTTTGAGTTGTGTTTTCTTCTCACATAATCACTTGTTGCCTTCAGCTAGAAGGTACTTGAAACTTTTTTTTGGTTTTGGCTTCTCCGCTTCTTCACTCTAAATCTTTTCTGTGTTTCATTACTCCTGATCATCAGTTTATAAGGTCTTTAGGAAATTCACATCCATGCAGCCACTTGGTGGCTTACTGAGAAGACTGTGTCTGCTTGAAATACTGTACAATAGGAAACACTGAATGATTGCAGAAGAAGATTCTTCAGAGATTGTACTTTTGCCTTAAAACAGAATTTAAGTCAGTTTGTGGGCGATAAAATTGTGCAGTAAAGTGTGCAGAAAGCTTATATTCCAGCAGATGATCACTAGATGCTTCAATGAATTTTGAGCTCTGTTGTGAGTGACATGCATTTTTTGCTGCATGAAAGAGTTGTGTGAAATACATAAGGAAACATGCAGATACATACAGTATCTTCCCTTTTCTGTGTGCCTTTGAAGTCTGTGGTAAGCTGCAGAGGGGCCTGTTTCAAGAGAGAAAGAAGCCTCTTCAGCAGCCAAGTAGTTGGTTATTTTCCCAGAAAATGGAGCTTAGGAACCATTTTTTGGTATTAATCTTTTAGGCTCTTCTGAAAAAGGCAACATCCATCTCTATGTTTTAGAAAGCCCTTTGAGTTATGACCCTACTTTCAAAAGAAATGGTAACTCAAAAGTTAGATTAAAAGATCTGGTGTACATATGTAGCATTGGGTCATTTGAAGGCAAAGGCCTTGTTTAACTTTCAGTGTTTTGCTTAGCATTTGGGATTTCTTAGTTTTTTCACTTATCCTTCTTGTGTACCTTTGAGGTTATCACAAACAAGGTTTTGGAGGAATCTGACTCTTGAATTAGCAGTTCAGAGCATCTAAATGCCTGAGCTGTGTGTGCTGTGGGTCATGAAACCCAACTTCAGCAGAGTTGGTGGCACCTCATTTGGTGGCTGTCTCAATTCTATCCCTACCTGGATTCTGTGGAGAGGGTAGTTTGGCCAACAGGTCTGCTATTTAATATTGATGAAAAAAACTGCAAACAAGCTGTGATAGCTGTTACCAACATTGGCACAGTCCTCCTTTCCAAGACAAAGTTTCCTGTGCCTGCTATCCAGCCTGTATCCACAACTGAAATGTTACAGAGACCCTCTGCAGAATCTTTTGTATGTTGTGTTCCTGTAACACTCTGCTTTGTCATCTCTCCATTTCTAGCGTGCCCTCTGGATTTGAAGGGGTGAAGGAACAGGAGATCTGCAACAAGATAATGATAAAAATGCTGGAAAATTACAATACCTTGTTTGAATTAGAAGGCTTGAAGAAGGATGAAGAAAAGCCTGTATGTGAAGAGCTAGCAAGAATAATTTTGGTAAAAGTGAGTATCTCTTAATATTTCATTTTCTCACAGCAAATCAATAATTCAAACTTATTTCAGGCTTCAATTCAGAAATCTTTTCAATAAGTGGAAGGCAGACTTGTGGTAGTGTTCTGTGTTATTGATTGGTATGCAGTTCACACATTGATTCTGTTGATAGGCTAATTTTCATTGCTAATCTGGAAGTTCATTCTATTAAACATACTATTCTTTGCTGGCTACACACTTATTTATGCACGAAATATATTCACTAAAATTTAAATGTTTTTAAATGAGGAAGGAGAGTAATTTTAGGAAATGTTCAGGGTTTCTGACTTGGCTATCATTTATGGTGTACTTCAGTGATGACTGAAACACTAATCTTAAAAATTAGGATTTTAGTTAAAAGTTAGTTATTTACTAGAATTAATTAAGAAGCAAATGGGTAGATAGGCCTTGCTGAAAATAATTAAAAGTTAAAAGTTAGAAGGAAAATTGGGCTTGAGATAGTTATCTGAAATTTAAATANTGAACTTTGGTACTCTAGGACAGTGTGAGGTTTGTAGCCTTTGCCTTTATGTGAAGTCTGCCTGTCTCAAACATGCACCTGAGTTTAAAAGTCAGGTGTTCTGACTTAGCCATTTCTGAATGCACTTGGAAGAGAAACATTAAATATTAGTTATTCTTTGAAGAAAGTACATTGGAGCTCTTAAAGAAAAGTTATATATTATTACACCTTTGGTGGGAAGAGGGCTTGTGTGTAACATCAAAGAATTCTAAAATTCAAAAGCTGACAAGTAGGGCAGCCAAAAGTGCCTTGTTCTGGCTTGTGCTGTCTCTACCACAGGAAGCAACCTCAAGTCTGTGCAGGAAATGGTCATGAGGATGGTTTGCAATTGTCTCATTTCTTATTGTGTGTTAACTGTGCAGATAATTACTCACTTAGAGGATAGGAATTCTTGAGTTTGGGAGGGTTGAACTACATGCCTATCCTTGGTAGGGTTTTACCCACTGATAAAATCACTTTAGCCTTCACTATCTGGAATAGAAGTTGTCAGAAAATAAGTTGTAAAAATACAATGCCTTTGACCTTGACAGAACAGGAAGTTTGGTGTGAGCCCAGGTTCTGCCATTCAGTTGAAATCAGCTGATAACATCTCTGCCTTTGTGGTGTATCACAGGAGGGTCTGCTGTATGAGTTGGGCTTAGCTGCCTTTAGAAGGGTTGCTGGTTTTCTTATGTGGTGAATCAGTGAGGAAGTATTTAGCTGTATTTAGTTGTCTTTTAGCTGTTAGTAGCACTCAGCTGAAATGCTTCTGCGGGAGGAGATAGAATCACTGATAGCCTTCCAGTGTCACAGTAACTTCTGGGTGGTGGAAATGATCTGCCTGGCCAGTGACAGTGATGTTTAGCCACTGGTGGTCACTTCAGCAACAGAACCAGGGAAAGAATATATTTCTAAAAAAAAAGGGCCCAGAAGAAAAGCTTCAGATGTACTTCCTTCTCCTTCAAGTCTCAGCCAGTTCCAAAAGTCAAGATAGTCTTTCAGTTCTAAGAACTTAGTAGTAACTGGCATTGATCGAAAGTGGAGATCTGGGAAATTTCCCGGAGCTGTTGAGAGATACAAGCTATCAAATTACATGGTGACCGCTAGAATTACTCCAACAAAATACCTAAAAGATAAAATTACTCAAGTGAAATGGGAAGTGTTACCCAATGTGTTGCCTCAGGAGACAGATGATTGCCTGAGGGAGCCATGCCTAAATACAAGGGCTGACATTGTGTTTGCACCTTTGGACCTTGTTGATATTTTACAAATTCTGCTGGTAGCCAGCTGCAAAAATTTGACCTTGTTCGTTGTCCGTCTAATTTAGGTGGGAAGTTTCTAGTTTAATCAAGGCACATACTCAAAACACAAGAAGTACAATCATCTAACTTCATGTAGCAAAGGTACTAGGGGTTTTTTTTTAATTTGTCAGGTGACTCTATGAAAGGACGCATCATACTATTCTCAAGGGTTGCATTTTTTGTATTGTAGCAGATATCCCTTATCCTAACCAATTTGTATAATAAACTAAGTACACTTAAAGAGAAAACCAAGTGAAAATGAGATTCAGTAGAGAAAAGTGGTTGCCAGATTGCCAGTGCATGAACTGTTACATACAGTAGAAGCTGGTCTATGTTTTACGTGAACAAATGCCTCAGAGAATTATTTGTCATGACCTGTGACACAGTGTCCAGAAAATAGCGAGCTATTTGTAGGCAAAATTACGGCTTCTGGAAAAGCCATTGATATGTCTATAGGTACGTGGATAGAAATTTTCCAAGTAATCCTACTGTAAGCAGTGAAGAATGTAGGATGCTCAGGACGGTGTTCTCATAAACTGAGACCCTGTTGATTTTAAAGGTGTTGCATTCAAAGTATGAACTGTGGTGGGATGGGGGAGTGGATGGCAAAGAAAGTGAAGAAACTGTGGACTTGCCCTCTACCAAACTCATCTGTGTTTATTTAAGTGGCTTTTTTAGCTTCTGTTTTGGGAACAAGAGGGCGAGGAGAGATTTAGATGACCTAACTCACATCCTTGTTGGGTATTCTGTCATCCTTTCCCCCACATCCCTCACTGTATTGCCAGCACTTTGAGTCACTACACTCCTGCCTTTCCCATGATTGTCTTCACTCTCACTCCTTCCTCACTTTTCCATGTTTACATTTTTCTCTGAATTCCCACAGCTCTGTCCCACTACTGCTGTCAAATGAAAACAAGAATATGTGGATCATTAGATAAAGTCATGGAAGCATCAAGCTTCTCTTGGAGCAGTGTATTGGAAAGGAAAAACAGCTCCAGTGGAGCAAGTTGCATCTTGTTTACTATGTTGGTCATAGGTAGGGGAAATCCACAATGTTACAGACTTCCAGAAGGAGCAAGAGCATTTGAATCAGGCACAGACTGTGGCATCTTAAAGAAAATACGTTTTAAGGAGGCTGAAAATTAATTAGTGTTAGAGATGGGAAAAAGAGCATGATTCTGTAGGGCTGTTGATAGTTGAGCTACCATTATTGTGTATGTGCACTGAGGAGGCACAGGAACACTTTAATCCCAATTATATTTCTTCTTTCAAAGGTTGCTCAGTCATTGGGAAAGACAAGTTGTGCCAGGTAAAAGGGATTTCTTAGCTTGCTTTCTTAGTTGATCATAATTCAGAAAATAAGGCAGCTGGAAATCTCTGCAAGTTGCATTCCAGTCCCTCCTTTGTTCCCACGGCTGTAAAACCTCCTCTTGCTCATTGCTCAGACATATTGTAATATTATAACTAGAAATTATGAGAAGTGTTGCTTTGGAAACATTTGCATTTTTTAAAAAAGTACAATTTTAACAAAAAAGAAAATTTGTCTTTGAATTGCTTTTATTTCAGTGGGAAAAAGAACTGCCAGGTTCATGACACCTTGCCTGGAAGGATTTTGTTCCACGTATTAGAGTGATACTCAGATGATCATCCAGTTTAGCGGCCAGCAGGTGGAAGTATAACATGTGCTTTCTTCAGAAATATATCTATATTTGGAAATGCCTTGTAATAAAGGAATTATGGGGCTTGATTTATTATTTTTTAAAATTCTGAAATAAACTGGAGTTTGTTGGAGTTTACAGGTCTCATTTGCAGCCAGCTATTACTGCAATGCTTAATCCAAGCTTTATTTCAATTTCCTAACTCATTGAGGGGTCAGTAAGAGTCTCAGTCTGTTGATCAATAGGCTTTGCTAGTTGGAGAGAAATGGGTGAAGTGGGTTGAGTATTCTGATTAGGTGTTTGCTCCATGGTCACATTGTCAGGATCATAAATACCTGGTTTTTATTAGGCAGTGTTGTGTGTAAACAATTAATTTTCTGATAGTATATCTGCACTATTGTGCATTTTCACATTGTAAGTGTCAGGGTTTATAACGTCTGTTGTCATAAGACAACATTGCTTATATTTTGCTTTGGAACAGAATTCCTGGTGTGAATCCATATGATCCTGATAGATTTTTGTGTTACTAACAGAGTGATAACTCATGTAATGAATGATTAGTCAGTCTTGAGTTGCAGTACTGCCAATTTTGTAATCTTCTGGAAGAAAGAGGTTTGCAAAACCTATGGTAACAACAGAAATAATAATTTTGAAGTAGAACCTTTAATAAAAGGTCTTGAATTGCTGTTTGAACTGCAGCTACATGTAGTCCTATGTTGTCGCGCTAGCCAGTGGTGTATTGCTACAACTGGAATGAATTGGGACCTTGGAATAACAGCCATTAGGCTTCTCTAATGATCAAAGATAGGCAATGAAGATTTTTATTTAGTTCAAGTGGCAAGGGAAATTTGGGCAGGCAAACTATTATGAGACTCGCTCTTGGGAGATTTCTAGAATTATTCCTTCCACTGGCTTGAGGTGAAACACGTCACCTTTAGTAACATGGTTTATAGCTCAGTACTGTCTTCAGATAAAACACATACTCTATTACCTGGTCATGCAGAGTTACAAGATTTTTTTCTTTTCTATTGTATTTTCACCTTTTCCCTCCAATGCCTTCTTGACAGAGCACTTTTAGTATCAAGAACCAGTCAGCTCAGAGCACATAAATATTTGCACTGGCACACAAATACTGACATTATGAGGATGTAATGCTGTTCCTGGTTTGGTCACATGTTTGGGGCAGGAATGCAAAAGGCTTTTCCCATTCCTCCCCTGCTGGGTGGTAGAATACATACCCTGTTCACCTGATGCAGAAGAAAAAGCAATACATTGTGAAAATTAATATACCATTAAAATAATATTAACATATAATATTAAAATTGAATTGAAAGTTGATCCTACAAAGTCAAGTAAATAAATGGTACAGTTTTATCATTGTGAGTGTATTGTAGGTGCGTTCTGATGACCTTTGAACAGGCAGGTTTCAATTCCTGAAGAGCTGCAGAAATTGGTCTCTTACTTACTTGTGTATAAACAACTAATTTCAAAAAACCTTTTTTTAAGATGAGATTACCTTCCTGCATTTTTATCCTGTTTGTTTTCAGTCTTCTAGCCAGAGCTGCCACTTCAGTGGGTAGAATGAGGTGGCAGAGTACTTCTTTGCACTTTAAATGGCAGCACAAGTGCATGCACAGCATTGTGCAAGCCTGCTCTGACATTTCTGACATGCAGGCAACCCCCTGCTGCAGGTGTGGCTGCACCTCTTGGTGCTTGGTGTGTGCAAAGTGTGCAGTGCCCATCCCAGCCAGGCAACACCCCAAAGTGCATTTTTGTTTTGTCAAGGAGAGTGCTCCAGTTAACTTAGCTTAAAGTGGAATGCTTGCTCCTTCCCTTTGAACTGAGCAGATCATTCATACTGAGGTAAGATTTGAGCCTTTTGTCCCTGAGGAGAGATTGGAAAGGTAAGATTGTCACAAACTTCTCCGTCTTGGCTTGACTGGTCCCTCTGCAGCTGGTTTAAAAGCTCCACCTCCACTGAAAGCCACAATATTTCAGCTGATTTCCCCCCATGAGAAAAGCTGGATCTTCCCTTAGAGATGCTTCTTTCCCTTCCTCCAGCTGTAGCATGAGTTTTTAATTCCTTGACAAGATCTGGAAGAAACTTCTGAGAACCCACCAACTCCACAACTAATAGGGTCCCTCTAAATAAGTCCCTTTCCCTGTCACCTCAGGGTTACACACTCAGCAGACACGGGAACAGCCCCTCATTTACGTCAGGAAAAAAGGCATCCATTTCTAATCCATGTTACACTGCCCTGGTTGTGCCTGCAGGGTCGAGATAGTTTCCTTTATTCTTCTTTCATGTCTGGGACCGTTTTAGCATCGTGTTAATGGTCAGCTTTCAGTACTGGATTAATTCTTTCCCATCAGGAGACAGCAGGAACGGATGGTTGGAAATCCTTTCTGAAAATCTGAACAAACATTTCCATTTTGTGCAGTGTCCCCTTATTTGGGCAAGTCATGCCAGTTTTCTCCTGCGTGGACTAAGGAGCCCCCAAGAGCAGGAGTGGGCTCACATGGGAGATGTGAAAATGGGTGGAAAGTGAATGAGGAGAAGGAGCACCTGTGGAAGTCTGTCTCTTTTTTTTTTTGTTTAGTATTTCTTCAGCTAGAATTCACTTTGCAGTTGTCCACCGGCGAGCAGATGGGCATGTTTATAGTAAGGGTGTATAGTGATTCAGCCAGAATGACATTTTAAGATGTGAGCTGATAGGAAATGAGCAATATGAGATTTGTAGGGGAAAGTTTATAAGCCTCCAAACCTTTCACCTATAGGAAATTCAGTCTGGGGTGATGAGGATGGTTATGTTTAGGCTGTGATTCAGAAAGGCAAGTAAAAAAACCCCTGAACAGTTCCTTGTGTAATTCTGAAATGGCTTTCCAGTGCTTCTAGCTCTGCTGGTTTTGGCAACCCTGTGAATGTATTATTAAACCAGAATGTTTCTGCTCTTGAAATTCACTGAAGCATTTGCAGGATTATAAATCTTGTGGTGTTACTAAATGCAGTCCTGAATATTTACACAAATATGCTAAACTCTGTAATAAATTATTATGCTGATTCTTTTTTCGCTAGAAATTCACCAGCCATATTTTAATTTTAACACATTGTGAGAAGAAATTTGCCAAGATTCAGGACCTATAAAGGAAAGACAGGTGCATTACAAATGTCTCTTTCTCTCCTGGTGTCCATACTTCTAGTGTACTGTAAATTGTTTGAATATAACAGACAAATTTTGTAGTTAAGGAGCTTAGGAATTTTGCTTTTGCTCTCTCACAGTTTTTTCTTGAAACAAATACTCATTGGTACTATCATTGTCCCATGGTAATTCCACATAGCTAAAATGTAGGGAAAATAAGATCCATATGTGTATGTGTGTCCTGGTGTGTAGTTGCACTTGTTTTATTTGACATGTTTTTCATTCATGGTCTGTTATTGATTTGGGTTTATTTGAGGGTTTTGTTGTTGTTGTTATGGTTGTTCGTTTGTTTTGTTGTGGGGATTTTAGTGATTTGCTTTTTGAAGGGGTATTACACTGTGATTTAGCACTTGGGAGCAGTCCATCTCAGACAGTACATCATTAGCTTTCAAACGGGAGGTATCAAAGTCAGCACCAAGAAACAGGGTACAGTCAAATAAGCATGAGAGCTTCTGCAGTAGCCAGCTGTTGCTGAGCATCCTTGCTGTACCCGTGGGGGAAAAAGGAGTTTAGCAAGAAGGTGAATATTTTTTAGCTAAGACAAATCTCTCAGTTCCTCCTGTTTAGATTCCTCAGTGTTTATCTGCTTCTCCTTAATTAATCATTCAGTTAATCAGGTTACACAAAATTATCAGCATTATCCCCTCTGTATAAATCAGCAGTCAGTGTTGTCTTTGTGACAGACACATTGCAGGCACTCAGACCCGATCCAAAGTAAAGAAGTCTAAGAGGTTTTTCTGTGTGTGGCATTTAATTCTTGCTGGCCTCTGCCATTAGTTTCATCTGGAAAACTCTGAAGGTGGGAGCTTCAGAAGGAGTCAGCACTATTTAATTCCTTTTCCCATATAAGAGCAGTGAAATTGACTCATTGACTTCAGTATAAATTCTATGAGTTTTTAAAAACCCCTCCTGTGAGTGCTGTGAAGATCACAGTTTGTCCAGAAGGTGATTGGTACACCGTGCTCTGCCTGGAGCACCTTTAGTGCCCTAAACCTCGTTGTCATAAACTGGGCTCAGGGCAGTCTGAGAGCAACAGGAGCATGTGATGCATGGGACACAAGGGGCCAGATGCTCCTAAAGACTGGATGTGTATGCTCTTGAAAATCTGATGTATCCAGCAGATCCCAGCAGCATTTGACCTTAACTGTCAGCAATGAACGTCTCAGTTTCAGTGTTGAGAAAGGGTTTTCTTCCTGCACTGAGAACCTTACATGAGCAACTAGAATAATGTAGAGACACTTAAGACTCCCTAATTTACTACAGATCAGGTATTTATTTTAAAAGTACATTCCATTAATTCCATGGGTGAAAACTTTTTTCCTTGTATTTTGATTTTTAGATCTGAAAATGCAATTTAGCTTTTTCAAGACTGAGTTTAAGCAACTGTAATATGAGATGCAGATCTGGATCATAGCTCTCTTCTAGATCATCCTTTTTCCATTTATGAATAATATTACAGTAAATAGATAAAGCAGATTCCAGTTTTTAAAACTGAAAGTAGAATAAAATGTTCCCTGAACTGATCCAAGCTCCGTTGTTACTGTGCACATACACACAGAGTTAGGTAAACCCAGCAAGAGAGAAGTCCTCTTGTGCCACTTAGTAAATGTTTAATTTGGGATTTTTTGATCTTGAGTTCTGCTGCAGGCTTCTTAAGGGGTGTGGTCATTGACACCTTAATCCCCTGCCAGTTTATATATGGTGGTATGCTGGTTTAGGTGGGGATAGAGTTAATTTTCTTCATAGTAGCTGGTATGGGGCTGTATTTTGGATTTGTGCTGGAAACAGTGTTGATAACACAGGGATGTTTTAGTTGCAGATTGTGGAGATGGGCATGGAAGATGAATATTTTCCCTCTGTGAAGTCTTTGTAACCTTTTACAAATTCTGGAATTATGGTTGATACTGGCACTACCAGTTTAACTTTTTGTAGCATTCACTCCCTCTGCATGGCTGGGGACACATTTTACTCTTTCTCCTGGAAAATACCATGATACTCCACAGATGGAGTTGGTAGCATTGAGGTGCATCATGGGATTGTTACTATGTTTGTCATTTCCTTTCACATTTTGCAGTCCTCTCTAAAAATAATGGATTTCCACATCTCTCTCTTGCTTACGTACCACAACTCATGACCTTTGTATGTGTTTTATGGCAATGACTGCAGTAGGTTAAGGTTGTACTGATGTGAAACAGAGTAGCTTTTAGCTGTTTATTAAGAGATACGGTCTCAGGTAAAAGGTCATATATATAAATAGTCTTGAGAGGACAAAAGGAAATGAAAGTTGAACTGAAAAGGGTATTAGTTTTATATTGAAAAGCAGTGATGCGTTTCTTTTGCAAACACTGAGATTCTCTTTTTTATCACTTCTATCTGAGACAGCTTTGCTGAACTGTGATTATTAAAGTATAGTGTAAATTATGGCAAGACAGAACAGCAGAGAGGAAGAAACTGACCCAGTATTTATATGCTAATAGCAACCAAGGCAAACAACCTCATTTATAAATACTAGATGTTTCAATGTTTGTTACCGGTTTTGTTTAGTATGGTTTACTGACATTGTTGCCCCTTCTAACAATGATATTTTCATCACTTTCTGGGTACAAAGATTTTTTTTTCAGTTACTGTTCACATTAAATAATTTTCTGTATTTTTCCTGAAGGTGTGCTGAATGACAACTGAATGACAACTCTCTGAACTAATAACTGAGTAAAAATAAGTTATTCCATCCAGTTAACATTCATGAAAATACCTATGACCAAGTGAATTAGAAAATGCCAGTGAAGATCTCCATACCATCGGCCACACAATTTTAGTCCTAGAAATACAGATTATTTGATACCTTGCATGCATTTTGGAGCCTTAATCTGCCATGAGCTATTTTGCATGGCCACGGAGGGGAAGATATTCCATATTGTCTTCACTTTGTGAGTAAGAAGAGCAGTGCTATAACTACTTTGGCGTCCTTGACAGCACTGCTGCAAGTTACACTTGCCCTGCTGTGCACAGGGAACTTAGTACAGGGAGCGATGTATTTGCTACTCCAACATCAAATAAAGGGAGAGCCAGGAACTCTTAAATCCAGCGTTCCTTTTGCACTGCTTCATGCACAACACTGTTGAAGCCTTGGGAAAGTTCACAGATGTGACCCTGGTGACACCTACCTGAGGCAAAGGCTGCATTGCAGTGTTACGTGGAGGGAAGCAGAATATCCCCTCCTCTGTGCTGTACAGCTGCTGACCCAGTAAAGAGTCAGCTGTTGCAGTCTGTCCTTATGCAATCAGCTAATGCATCATTCCTGCAGTCATTTGCAGCACGGAATTCTCTGAATAATCCTCTTAATGTCTGCTCATCATACATAAGAGTGGCTGGACTGGCTCACACTAGGGATCCAGCTAACTCAGTATGCTGCTTCCAACACTGCCCATGAGCAGATGTCATGGGAGGAGAAGGATGGGACAGCAAGGTGTTTCCTTCATTTTTTCTGCCAGTTCATGACTATGCTCAGAAATTTTCCTGCTCTTGATAGAGTTTTTGTATTTCGTGATGCCCAGAGTAATTGTCTTGTGTCTCTCTTGCACGTGTGTAAGCTTTTTGCTTCCAACTTATCATCTGTAAAAGTGTGCCACAAGTTGCTTCCTCTCACCTGAAGAACTGATTCCTTTTGTTTGTTACAAATGTGGCTTTCACTAGTGTCATTTGAAGGTCACCTGATTTTTGCTTTGAACTAGAGAACATAGTGAACAGTGCAACAGAACATCTCTATCCCCCATGACCCCTACAAGCCAACATGATGGTTGGGGTTTTCTTCCTGATGAAAAATTACCCCTGGTATTTGCAACTCTTATCACTGTGCTGACAACAATTATTTTTTCTGTCAAAGCCCCTGCACAGAGTCAGTGAGCAATCCCATATAATAGCTTTTCTCTTTTGGGGCACAAGGCCAAATACTTTGATGAAGTAAATTGGATGATATTTTGGTGAAGTCAGAATGGCACATTCTTTATTGCAGAAGGGACTCTGACTCCTTGTTTCTCTAAAAAAAAAACCTAGTCTGTGCTTTAATTAAGAAAAACTTTCACATTGATAAAAGTTCAAGTTGATTTTAATTAAAGTGGTCTTCTATGTATTAACAGCTAAAAAACATATATAGTGCTTTCTAGAAGCATTTAATACTTGAATTGAGAAACACACAGGCCAGTTTCCTCTGATTATGCAGTGTGTGAGACCAGAAACAGATTAATTACTGAATCAAGCAGGAAAAAGAGGATGAGCACAGCATTAATAATGAGATTATTCCAAAGATAACTGGGAATATTATGTCATTAACAAATAAGTTAATTGTTGTCACTGAAATACAGCACAAGGTATAACCATTTTTTTTTAGTAGCTATATTTTTCCTAATTCCTTCCTTAAGCAGTCATAGTCAGTTGCCTTTAAAGTCTTGTGTTAGTGTGGTAGCATACTACAAATACAAAAGACTTTAAATTGACTGCACAGGTCATATCTTCGCGGCTACAGTTGACTGAGGCTGAAACATAACAATTTTTATGCCCATTCAACATTTTGTTGAAAAGGATAAAGGCAAGGGTAGTATTCTGTTCTGTTTTGAACTTTGCATCTCCAAGACAGGTAACAGTGTAAGATGCAAGTATGCTGTATGAATCCCTCTTTCTTAATAATGGCAATGGATAATGGAACCAGGACACTTTATTATTATAGCCTAAGGTTAGGAGGACCTGCAGATCTCTAAATTTGCACACATCTGCCACATTTGCAGATGTAGGAAATAACTAAAAGCTTTGCTTTATGCTGATAGATTTCTGACTACACAATTTACCAATAAATATTGCCATTACCTCTCATGGTTAGGAAGTGAAATGTTCTTTGGCTTTCCCTGTGATCTTGCCAATTCTTGCGTGAAAATCATTGCAGAAACTTACTTCAAAACCTAGATTTAACAGTGTCTGTACAGATGCTGATAATTTACTTTGACCCAAGTACTCTTGATAGAAAATATCTCTTATTAACTGTGGTGGGACTTGATGCCATCATGAGCAGGTACTGTAGTTTGAGCAGGTTTTGAGGAGTGTGAGATGGAGAGGTGATTGCTGGCAGCTGTTGACAGTAAACAGGGCTTGGGTAACTTTCCAGGTGTAAACAGTTAGTGCTGGTTGTTGAGTACACACAGTTGAACAAAACAAAGTTTGTTTTGTATCCAGTCTGCTACACTGGAGATTTTTTCTTTGCACGAGAATGGAAAGTATGCAATTGCTAATAAGCCATACTTCTTAGAGCATTCTCTGGCGATTTGTAATGTTCTAGAAAAGTGATTCTCAGGTATTATTTCTCCATGCTAGTCATTTTGTGGCTCCAAGTTTATTTATCCCAGTTGTACAGGAGTCATGCCACGGGTTTTAAGGAAATTAGGCTTTAAAGCACAACAGATTTCATCCCACAGTTTCATGAATTTCACAAGCAATGCTAAAAATAAATAAATAGAAATCTCAAAGAGTTCTCAAGCTTCAGTAATTCAAAGATGCACTGAAATGCAAAAAGGTAATTATGTAATTTTTTTTTTTTTAATGCAAGTACAAAGGTTGGTGTAATTGCTTACTTCCTTAACAGAAATGCAGACAGACAAGTGCTCTTTAAGTCCTTGCAAGTGTGACCTGACTAAATGTTGTTGGTTTTACTACTCTGTGTGGAATGCAAGTGCCTGACTTTAAACACTTGCATTTGAAAATTACAATTTAAGTTTATTGAATTCCAATACCAAAGAGTGTTCTGAGAGCAAGAGTCAGATTTCTGATTATGTACAGTTATTTAATCTATGCTAGTAGAGTTAGGAATCAGTTTCACTGTGGTCAAAAACATCTTAATTGATTTGACTTTTTGATCTGTAAGTTCATAGATGTTTAGAAAAACAAAATATAATCTATAATATGCTTAGTTACTGAAGTACGACATGTTATTGGAAATGAGTATGTTCTTTCAACTTTCTGGATTTTAAAGGGTAAAATCAAACATACTGCCAGTTCTTCACAAGCTAATATGCAAGAATAAAACACTTGACAGCAGTGGCTTCTCAGCTTAAACTGTTTTTGAGATTCTGCTTTTGTTTGTTTGTAAGTTTTCCAAGTAGCCTAGGAACTTGGACAGCCTGAAAATGTGACTGTTAGGCCTGCCTGATATTCCTAGAAGATTTTGTCTTTCAACTTGCCTCTTTCATGTTAATGGTGGTGAGTTCTTCTCTTTGTCCTAATTAACATAAAGATGTGCTGTACAGTTAGAAAAAACAGCCAGTTTGTAGGAGGAGTGGTATAATCTTAAAATAACGTTTCCCTTGTAAAAACCAGCATGAATTGAAGGACAGTAGTGAAGGAGCAGGACATTTGCAAGTGTTGGAATAAACTGTAAATAAGGTCTTCTCTTAGAGAATGGAAGAATATAATGGTGTGCATTCTGTGCAGTGCAATTAAGACCTCTTGCCAGAGCCTGCATTTAGCAGGCTTTTGGAGGTTAATGTTTAATAGGTTATTAGCTAGTGCTGTTTGCTGTGTTCCCAGTATATGGCTCTCCAGCTCCCTTGGAAGTATTATTTTGTGCAAATTAAATGCATCTCTGTACTGAAACACATGAATCTATATGTGCTGTTACAGAATCCATGATGGAGAGTTAATAGTGTGCTATCAGAGGTTTTTCTGCTTTTAGTTCATACATTTCTGTTCTCATTTTTCATCTCTGTTCAAGATAATAAAAGCAGTTATTGTACTGCATGATTCCTGAAATCTCTGACTATTGCATGCTCACTTAGTAGTATTCAGTCAGTGGCAAGCCTGGTCCTACATTAACTGCAGGAATGTTGATTTCTAACTCTTGCTATCATGTGACAGAAGAATCTGATCTAACACACTTAAGTGATTCACTTGAGTCATTTGTCTGCGATGACTTGTACTTGCAACTGGAGGTGTAGTTGTAATGAAGATTCAATGCCATAAAAATAGGAGATAGAAAACACCTATGAGGTCACCTTGAAGGTTCTGTTAGAGTACAGAATGTCTTTTTAACTCCTTGTCTAGTTCAGAGGTGAATGATTCGAGAACAGGATCATTGCTGTTGTTTTGTTGCTGGATTGTTACGTGCTCTAGTGGAATTTCTAGTAGTGTCTCAGCTTATCTGTATTACCCAGTGTTGATTCAGAGGGCCATAAAAATGAGCTTGGGCATGTTTAGTGCCAGTTTATTGGTGTGAGAGTGCTGCTCCACCTCTGTTCAAAATTCCAAAGATTTGAACCTGCTTTTATTACAGAGTTTGTAAACAGCATTCTTTATTGCTGAGAAGGAAAAGGGATTGAAGAGTGGGAGCTGTAGTTAGCCTTTTCAGTTGCTCAGGTTCCCTGTTTAATGAGTTTGCCATATAGTAATACAGGGCAGGAGAAATACAGGGGTAAAACTAATCTGTTTTCCTTGAAGGATCTGCCTGCACTTTATGGAATGTAGCACAGTTCAGACCAGTGCCAACAGTGTCTTTTAGGCAGCAAATTCTTTCATTACTGTGTAATTCATTGTCATGCTGTGAACAGGAGAAGCACCATACATGGAGAAAGACAGGTTTCTTAGCAGCTTGTTTTAAACTTTCCAACCTGCTTACATGGACTTCAGTGGAACAGCTCTGAATTTTGGCTCAGCTTCACGTTTTTTTAATGAAGAAATCCTTTGGCAAACCTACTTGTTTACACCTCAAACAGTTGGCCAGCAGGAAGGATGAAGGAAAGTAATAGGCACTGTACTGACTTACCTTTGTTCTCTGGCTTTTGATGGGCTCATTAACATTTGCCCTGTAACAGCACAGAAGAGAGTTACTGAGCATTTGCTTTAGGATTCCTTCACTGGAGGTGACATTTATTTTAAGAATATACTGAAATATCGAATAATGCCCATTGTAACTACAGTAACTTACCATAATTGCTCTCACTATTGCTCGGAATGGGCAGGTGAATATAGACATGAGCAGAAAGTCTGCTCCGTGGGAAGCTGAGAGCAGGAGTTGTCACCACAAGTCAGCCTTGTAAGTTCATTCCTGCATTTGTCCTGTGATTGTGATCATCTGGCCATACTTGTGCTTCCTGCTCTCAGTGCATCATCTGTTCACTCTAAGAGAGTCCAAAGTGGATAAAAGGCAGAAGTTATTCCAAGAGAAGCAGTGTCCCAGCAGTGTAGCCAGAACTCTGGGATTTAAATGCGAACTTCCAGTATCCTTGTGGGATACATTCAGGGTTATGACCAAGACTGGATTTTTGTTTCTCAAGAGGCTGTGAGGTTTGTTGCTGCACAGAAATTATAAGACAATGGGCTGTGGTATCTCTCCAGTGTGAAGTTAGGCATGCTTGTTTTGCTTTTAGGGTTTTTTGTTTCTATTTAATCCGCCAGGGAGTCCTCAACTTGCCTTTTTCTGAGATTCCTAGGACCCCTGATCTGTCAAGTTGACATCAATCCACCTCTTTCCTCTCCACCTGGATAAAGCTCTCTTCAGTTCAGAACATTGCCTGTGCTACATTTCCTTTGGCAAACAGATGCCAGGCAGCAGTTGGCAATCTCTGGGAGCTGGCTGTATCTTCTGGCTTGAGGCCCGTACATCTTGTTGCTTTTTGGCCTTCATCCCATGCAGGCTGCATGCTTGCAGCATTTTGACAGATCTGCCTGGAGAGCTGCACAGGGCAGGAGGCTGAAGGGATTCCCTTAGGCAAATGTGCTTGACCTCCTGCAGGAAAAGTGCCCTAAAGTGTTGCTGGTTCTCTTAACAACTTCCTGTTGTGTGTGTGTGCCACGGGAGAGTCACAGGTTAAGATAATCTTACTACTAGGTTGATTTCTTAATTTTGAATGTTTTTAGGACAGAATGGCTTTGGGTTCAGGTTACATCCTTCTGGACTGTACAGTTCTAATGTTTAGCCTACAGGGAAAATTTGGAGTTTGTTCACTTAATCTTCTTTGGCTTATAAAGAGACTTGATTTTGACCTTGAGAGTTTACTGAAGAAAAATTACAGGATTCACAGCCAATGACAAGTAAACTACCTCTGGAGCTAGAGATCCCGTATCTGCACAGCTGTGCTCGAATTTCATAGGCTTTCTGAGAGTATTTGCTAGCTCCTTACCTCTGGAATCAAGCAGTGTCAGCAAAGTGTGTGTTTACTTTCAAGCATTCAAGCAATTCTGCTGTTCACTGTGGCTTTGGTCAAATATGGAGGCTGTGGTGTTGTTTTCTGAGCTCTGTGAGGCTTGGTGCTGTGACTGCTGCCCTGGGGAGCCTGTTCCGGTGCCCAACCACACTCTGGGTGAAGAGCCTTTTCCTGATATCCAACCTAAACCTCCCCTGACACAAATTCAGACCATTCCCTCGGCTCCTGTCACTGGTGACCACAGAAACAAGATCAGTGCCTGGCCCTGCTCTTCTCTAATGAGAAGTTATAACTGCAGTGAGGTCTCCCCTCAGTCTCCTTTACTCCAGGCTGAACAGACGAAGTGACCTGAGTCACTGCTCACACGGCTTCCCCTTAAGACCCTTCACCATCTTCATTGCCCTCTTTGGACCCTGGTAGTTTAATACCTTTCTTACATTGTGGCACCCCAAACTGCCCCCAGCACTGGAGCTGAGGCCACCCCAGTGCAGAGCAGAGTGGGACAATCCCCTCCCTTGCCTGGCTGCTGATGCTGTCCCTGATGTCCCCCAGGACACAGGTAGTCCTCCTGGCTGCAGGGCACTGCTGACTCACATTCAGCTTGCAGGGACCAGAACCCTCAGGTCCTTTTCCATGGTGCTGCCTTCCAGCATCTCATTCCCCAGTCTGTCCGTACATCCAGAATTGCCCCATCCCAGGTGCAGAATCCAGCACTTTCCCTTATTGAGCTTCACATGGTTGGTGATTGCCCAGTCCTCTGATTTGTTGAGGTCTCTCTGCAGGGCCTCTTCAGAGGAAGTCAATAGCTCCTCCCAATTTAATGTCCTCTGCAAACTTGCTTAGTATCCCTTAAAGTCCTGTATCCAAATAATTCATGAAGATGTTGAAGAGCACAGAGCCTAAGATTGGGCCCTGTGACTCTTTGTGCCCAACCCATGAGCCAGTTGCTCACCCATCCCATGATGTGTTTATCCAGCTGTGTGCTGGACATTTTGTCCAGGATACTGTGAGAGACATCATTGAAAGCTTTACTGAAATCAAAAGGATTCCCTTGATCAACTAGATTGGTTACCTTGTCATAAAAGGAAATTAACCTGGACAAGCAGGACTGGGATATGGTTTAAAGAAATACTCATGTCTTTGATTCCAAAGAGTCTTGTTCTCATTAAGATCTGAATTTGCATAAAACATCAGAATTTCATTGAACTTTAAAGCTTCATACACTTTAGGGTTACATCAAATTTATAACTTTGATATCTGAGAAGAGCAGAATGGCAGAGGAGGTGTTTTAGTCATCCACTGCCTAAAAATACGAGTAAGAGAAATCCAAATTTGGCAGTGGCAGCTGCACATATTGTAAAGATGACCACATTTATCGTGACTTTATGGTTTCGGTATGGCAGTTAATCAAGGAAGGATTACAGGCTTGGTTTTAAGTGTGGAAGAGAGTTGGTAACTGAATTATTTTTCAAGTATATGTTGACTGTGGTAAACCTGGAACAATTATAGAGCTATTGATCTTTGTCTCCCAGTGTCAGTAATTTGAGATGATAAGGCATCTTTAATTTGAGAAGAACTTCACAACTGTAATATGCCTATATGGTTTTAAAATCAGTATTGTAGGTGGTGGGTGAAGTGATGAATCAAGGGTTTTAGTGACATTTTGACGTTTCATTACTTTCTGAATAGAATCTATGTTTTGGGGAAGCGTTTGGGCAGAAGCGCACTCTAAGTAAGACGGCAGCCCTACTAAAGACAACTTTACTGAGGGACCCCACTTGTCACCAGTCTCAGCTGGGACATTGAGCCCTGGACAACTCTCTGGATACAACCATCCAGCCAGTCCTCATCCACTGAACAGTGCATCCATAAAATCTATATCTCTGCATTTTGGAGAGAAGGATGTGATGGGGGCTTCTGAAGTCCAGTAGACAACATCTGCAGTTCTTCCCTTGCCTTTGGCTCTACTGTTACGGAAAAAAAATGGTAGAATAATTCAGGTTTGTTTGGATTATGTTGTTGAACAGCCTCTCTGACAGTGTCCCTACTGGTGTAGTCCAAGTAGCATTCAAACCATGGCTTTGATACTTGCTTCCTCATACACAGAAATTCTATGCCATGGCCAGTAATGTAATCACACCCTCAGTAGAATAGAATTGAGAGAATAGAAGTGAGAGAATAATGTAAGAAGTGTGAGATGAATGTAACTGAAAACTCTCACTGCAGATTTATCCCTGCCTTTGAAAGCCCTTTGGGCCTGAAATATGTCTGGTACTCACAGCTGCAGGAGATTCATCTGTCCAGATTCATCCCAGAAGTCCTTTACTGCAATAAAATTGGTGGTGGAGCTGGTGTTGTGTGAGAACTGGCTGCAGTATGAAATTTTGGAGAACACAAGTACAGCAAAAATACTTGGTCTGTTCACTGAATTACTTGAAGGGATTTGCTATCTCAGCAGGAATTTCCACCAGATTCTCTGGAGCAATTCAGGATGACCTAAAACCTCTGGCAAAATCTGTGTCTCCAAACAAGGCCTGATGTAATCGTCATTACCATTAACTTTAGCAGAGAGCTGTAAGCACTGTGTATGAATGGAGTGAGTGGAATATATTTGTTCAGGAGGTATCAGTGGCAAAATACCAAGTGTGGGTACTTTGATAGGTGGCTCATTCTCTGGTCATTTGACTGGGCAGAATTGGTTGAATTAGGTTGATCAGCTGTCAGGTATGAGTTACAGCTGGCTAATGTTCTCTCTTTCTCAGTCCTTCATGAAGCAGAGGTAATGCTGATGAGTGGATAGATTGACATTAGAGCTTTGTGCTGATAGCTAGCCAAATTGAGACTAGAGTGAAAAAGAAACCAGCATTCCAAATTTCTATGCGTTACTCAGCCATGCCTGTGTTTTTCCAGATAAATGTACCTTTTTCTATTCCATGGCATAGTTGTATTAATATAGACAGCTCATAAATTGAAAAAACACTAGGGTGACAAAGTATGAGGTCTTTCAAAAAGTAATATGGACCTCGTTGCTTTGGTGGACAACTGGAAGGATTTGATTTGTGTATTAAGCAAATTTTAAGGGAGGTTTCTCTTGTCTGGAAGAGTACTATATTCATACACCTTTAAACAAAAGAATGTGCTTTGCATGTTTTAAATACCTGGTGGGTTTATTGAGGATTACCTTACAGAAATATCTTTATTATCCTTTCAATGATGACATTTAAAATATAAACTCACAGCTAGTTTCTTCCAAAGGATCTGCATTTAGACTTCATAATTACTTAAATGGGTATGAATTGTCCAATTATTTGGACATGTTCATGCTCAGCTTGAGATATTGGAAGTTTTTCATTTTCCTACTTGAGAACATGAGTGAGGTACTCAGAAAAGCAGGATGACCTGTGCTAAGCTTCTGTCTTTAAACCATGTTGATTCATGTGCACAGAGCTCTCCAGACTCATCTGGAGCAGCTCCTGTTCTTCAAGAACAAAGAAAGATTAGTCACCATACCACGTCAGATCTTTAGAATATGTCATTTTGATCTTTGAACCCAGGAGCTTCTGACACTTCACAGGGAGATGAAACATCCCTATGATGCAGCCAGTCAGTTATGAAGAATATTGATGGTGGTATTGTGTAGGATGATGTCACCTGTCTGGTCAGTTTGTGCCTCTAGGTAAAAGATTTTCCTGCATTTTCTTCAACACCCATCATGATGCATGTTTATACTGGTCATAAAACTGACTAGTGTCTGCTACAACTGCAAATGCAGTTCCTTGCATTTGAACTTTGAGACAACAAAACACGATGGCCAAATGCAGGATGTGCGGTGTAATATTTCCTTGTAGTTTTCTGTTCTTTGGTGTTTTTATTATCCTTACTTGTCCCTTTGATTGTCAGTAGCACCTGATGCTATGTTGCTTGTATTTGGCTGAGAATGAAGGTGTACTTTAAATTATAGAGTAGCAGACTTCAGCAGAGTCCATGTTTTCAGTGGCCACAGACTGTAGCTATGCTGTAACAGCCCACAACATACCTGCTTCAGGCTGAGTCTGATCTTTGTCAAATGTAATTTGAGGTTGAGCTTCACCAGAGAAAAAACTTTCAGGAAACAAAAATCAAATTAGTTTTTCTTCAGCCAAAGCCTACTCTCAATGCTTGTCCTTGAATTTATTGATATCATCTTCCAAAGTGAAGGCTTGTATGTATTTACAAAGATTTATAGATTCGTGTTTATTTAGTGGTTAGATTTTGCTGGGGACAAAATGCTGCTCTGACAGATGCCACACCACATCAGGCATCTCAGTATGCGGCGGGTCATATGTTCTTGTTTAGCCTGGAGAAAAAGAGGTTGAGAGGTGACGTTATTGCTTTCTACGTGTACTTGAAAGGAGGTTGTAGCCAGTTGGGTTCTGGTCTCTTCTTCAGTGCATCCAGACCCCAGGCCCTGCTGCCTCCTGTTGTGATTCTCTCCTGTAACATTGCCATTGTGTAGTTCCCTGTCTCCCCTCCTCCCCACAGACATGGTTTTTCCCTTTGGAATCACTGCACTGCTGCTGTTTGGTACCAGCTGAGAGGCACTGCCTGGTGCCCATGTGCTGTGTGCCTAGTTCCTGGGGTGCCAACAGCCAGAGACCTCTGCAGGTGATGGGCTGACAAAGTGCTGCTGGAACTAGCAGTGGTCCAAAGGTGAGATCCTGACTTCAGGCAAAAGGCCCATTGGCGTCAGCAAAGTCAGGATCTTAGAGCAAGCAGTCCAGAGGCTGAAACTGGGAAGCTCTCTCAGTATCTCTCTCTGATTTCCCTATGCACTGATACCTATTTTATTTTTCATTTTTTTCTCTGCAAAGCTCAGTAAGAAGCAGCTTTCTGTCCCATGAAACTTTTCAACACACACAAGGCATTTGAAAGCAGCTGTGAATGGAATGAAATACTAGAAACAGAAGTAAAATAAATTTTACGAAAAAAACTTAGGGGAAGCTAGGTATGAAAAGGAGTTCAGAAATTCTGATTTACTGCCCAGCAGATTTGTAACAACCACAGCAGGCAGCAAAACTGAGAAACAAATGGATAATTAAAGTAGTTATGAGGTACCAGCATTATTTCTTTAAAAAAAAAAATTGTTACAGAAGAGCCTGTGAACATGTGCATAGGTATAGTCAGTATAGTGCACTTGAATTTTCAGAAGATTTTAATGGGATTGTCAACAGTTTCTAAAGAAGCAAAGAGATCTTGTGATCAGAAGGAAAAGACTTTTTATAGATTAATAACTAGAAAGCAGTAAAAAGATATGATTGGTTTATTGGTCGAGAAAGGTTTTCTGAGAAGTCCCTTAAGGATCTTTGTTGGAATCTGTGCCATTTAACTGCTTGCATAATGACCTAGAAAATTCTCAATGTACTGCTAATAAAAAAGTATTCAAGGTAGGAAGAACTAAAAGCTGGCTACAAGGACTTTAAGAAGGCTTCTCATTTACTCTTTATTGGGTGAAAAACTGATCAGTTGAGTTTCTATCACTATATGCTAACTATGTCCACAAAACCCCATAGATTATACAGATGTGTGTACTGATGAGCTCCAAATAAGCAATCATGAAAGCAAATAAAAAGTTAGATTTTCCTGAGAAGCCACCACTAAATCTGCCTTCGTATATAATGCCACATGCAGTTCTGGCTACATTTTAGAAAGGACTTCACAGTAGGTGAAAAGGTGCAGAGAAAAGCAGCAAGTTTGATCAAACACATGAGTATGACTCCTGTAAAATGAGAGACTATATAAACTAACTCTTCTGTCTGATTAGAGACCACTACTGGAGTGGTATAAAGCCAAGATTGGTATGGGGAAGGTGGTTAAGGAACAGTTACTGGCAAATTCTCATGATTCAAAACCAAGGGAAAGATTATGTCACCATACCTAAAATAGAAGTACTTTTTAATCAATTTTAATCAATGTGTAACAATGTTGTGAAACTCCCAGCCGCAGAATCTTGCAAAGGCTAAAACCAGAAGTGAGCACAAGAGAAAACTGAATGCAATCACAAAGGTTAGGTTCAATGTTTGCTGTTAAAATGAAGGGCAGATGACCGAACTTGCTCTTCTCTCCTAAGCATTCATAGGGCACATGCTGATATCAACTGTCATTAAAAAGGTTCAGAAGGGGGTTGAGAAGAGCTATAATATTTGCTGTTAGCATCTGTTGTTTTTTTTAGCATCTGTTAAGAAGCAAATTCAATGCAAACTTTTTTAGTCCATCTTCTGTGATACAGAAAATAAGTATTTATTTCACTTACTTTTCTTAATTTTTTATTTGCCCCTGCTCTTTCAACAGACACACCTTTGTTTTTCTTTAAATAGTCTTTATCAAGCTGAGTGTTTGATTTAGATCTATTTTGTAATACGGTTCTGCACCTTGTCACCTTTGCTGTTTGTACACTGGTACACAATGTCTTTCAGTTACAGATTATGTGAAAGGGCTGTTCTGGCCTTTCTTCCTTTAACATTTCAATTTTCTCTCTCCTTGCTTCTGTAGATGACCAAACCCCCAACGGAACAATCCAGCCAAATGTGCCTATTGCCACAACCAAGCCAGTCAGATGGAGTACCTCAAGTCAGCCTCCGATTAACAGACAGTGGTTCACATGGGAAGGAGATGGACTTAGCAGATGAAGTCTCCTTTGTTAACAATGATGTGTTTTTCTCCAGGTTAGTGTTCTTCTTTTTTTTAGTTTTTTTTTGTCTTTACGTTTTTCTCTTTGTTGGTTTTGTACCTACATCTCTGGCTCTGGGCAATTTTTAACCAGGATACTGGTGTGTAAGATATGTTAATGTGCCTTTTCCTGTTGAATCCACACACTCCAAAGCCAGCTGTGTGCTTTGGTTTGTCTCTCCAACATAAAATTTCAAGCGTATGAGAGTAGTCTGCTTGGTGAAGGAATGCAAATGGACAGGTATGATCTACAGTCAGGCAGTAGAGATTACACCAAGCACAAGATGGAACCAAAATGTGTCTCTTTTGAACAATCAAGTGTATTTGATATGCCCAGTTTAAGTCTTAACAGATGGCTGACTTTATTCTCTCTCTGTAATTCAAAAATGGAAGGAGCTTTTGAAGGGTTTTCTCTCTGGCAAGAATGGTACTACGGATAGTACTACTCCATTCACACAAGAGCAGAAGAGTATGTGTAGAATATCTGTAAGAGTATCTTTGTGAATTTATCTGTGAGAGTCTATTGGTGTAAAGCATCTATAAAAGTTCTATTTAAAAGTATATTTTGAGTTTTGATTGCTGGCAAATTGACTGTTAGGTAAACAAGTAATGGGCGTTTTGCTTTCCTCTAAAGTCTTTCCCTGCACATCAGGCTGAACCAGGATCTTTTTATTATTCTCAGGATATTGAATTGGGTCTGCCATTCTTTCTCCTCTTGTGTCTAGTGCAGCACATGAGGGATTCAGGTTACTGTGGGAAATTTCAGTGTGCTACTGAAATATGGAATTGGTGGGAAATAGTGCTATTCACATGTCATGAAACAGAGCACTGCAGTGTCCCAGCATACCAACCAGGAACACAAAGCAGAGGTGATGCTGCCAGACACGTAACTGAGTGACTTTAGTGTCTAAGCAGGAGATGTGTGCTATTCTCAGCACCAGTGCAGGCAGACAGCACTCAGTTTACAAGACAAGTCAGCAAATTATGCACTAACACCAGATTTTTTTTTCATAGTAATGGTAATGAAGCATAGATGTTGAATTTGGTTTCTAGCCCTTGGCAGAAAGGGCTCTTTAACTCCTAGCTATTTAGCTGTGTGTTTCACTCTTCCGAAGCTTCCCCAAAAATTCCTGCAGGCAGAACACATCAGGTTTGTTTACATGGCTTCATCAATCCAGCTGCTTTTGACTGATTTGAGTTAGAAATCAATGATCAGAGCAGGTCAGCTGGCAAATTGGAGAAGGCAATACAGTTCTAGCAGCTAGACAGGGCTGTGGCAGATGTTCCAGCCTCTTGTGTTGATATGCTGGAGCCTGGCAGAGAGT
Organism: Toxostoma redivivum; assembly: GCA_013397375.1. NCBI lineage: Eukaryota > Metazoa > Chordata > Aves > Passeriformes > Mimidae > Toxostoma > Toxostoma redivivum. The sequence goes on from VXBI01011364.1 coordinate 861,066, forward strand.
GTGCCTGTACTCTGCTATGTGTTTCAAGGTATAAAGGGAAATGAAGTGCCCAAGGGTTGAGGTAAAGAACTGCCAGGTCTCATGTCTGGGAAGGTGTTTGTGAGTGATATACTTCATGAGGTACCCCAACAAAATGCCTTTCTCTTAGGAGAACAGTCCCCAAACAATGTAATTATTTGCTATAGGGAATCCTGTTTTCTTGTCAATGTGTAATTGCTTAGAAGAGTACTGTTGAACTATGGGACAGTTGGGCCAGTGCTGACACTGGACATTAAGCACCAAATGAAATGTGTTTGTAACTAGGCAGAAGCCCCATCTTCATGCTCAGGCCTTGGGTTGAAAGATGTCTGCATCTCTGATTTTATCTTGGAAATTAATTAACTATAGAAATTAATTCTCTTGTAATCCCATTTTGTTGAAGAATGCCCTAGTTTTCTGTTCTGTCACACTTCCATACATATTTACCTGATTGTGTTGAATATCTATGCTGACATTTGCTTCTGGCCCTTTTTTAAAGTGATCTACTGCTGCTGCTGAAGGAGGAGTAGGTAGTGTTTGCTGTTCTCTTCCCAGCTTCAGGCTGGCAGTTTATGGGCAGGATGGCATGGAGAGAGGGCCCTGGACTAGGGGAAGAGCAGAGAGGTATCTAGCAGACCTAACATGCTTGGGGGGAGACAGCTGTCTGTGCAACGGGCACAAGCCTTGATTCCCTGGCATCAGTGTAGTGCACTGAGATATCAGGCATGGTTTTAAACATGCTTTTGGCAGCCTTGTGCCACTCCCGTGTAATTTAACCCCACAATGAAGTATTACCTGGTGTTATTTCAGTGCAAGGCTATTATTAGGAGTTTTTACCTTTTTCAGCAGAAGGACTCTGGCATCTGACCTAGATTACAGTGCTTCGCAAATACATTGCTATTCTTACTGGGGGGTTTTGTGTCACAAGGTACCAACAGTTCTAAAATAATTGTTATCATTAATTATATGTAATTACCAGATAAGGTTTAGTGAAACTACTGTAACTGCTCAGCTATGATATGATCTTTGTTAGAAAAGAATAAAGGTTGTTCTTGGCAGTGATAATCATTTGCTGTTTCATGAACACGCCTGTGGTTTGTTCCTTTTCCACGCTCAGATACCATGATATAGGTGGATTAGAAGGGGATGAGGGGCTACATAGAACAGTATATGCAGAATTCCACCTTTAGCAGCTTCACAAGTATAACAGTGAAGAAATAACCCCACACACTAAGCCCCTAAGGCTCCCTCCAGCAAAGATTACAATTTTTAATAAATTTTCAATCAGTTTCATTTGACACTAGAGCCTTCAGGGAGAAACTAAGAGACTTCTGGTTGATCAGTGATTTTTAATACTATTTAAAATGCCTCTTAATATGTGTATTCATACAGTTGTCCTTAAAATGAAGATCCACATATTAAGTAGCAACTATAGTTGTGACTATGTCTTCTATAATGACTTACCATTTTTAAAAATTTTTGAAAGTTATGGTATGCCTCCTTACAGGTATGATATTCCTCATTGCAGGAATTTTTTGAAGGGGTAGCTGTCATCTGAAATATACAATATATCAGTTGCAGTCAAAACAATCCAGAGCATAAAATCTGTATCACCTTCTGTTCCCAGCAGTTCTCTTAAGAAAATGTTATATGTAAAGTTATGTTCTTTTTTTCTGGACAAAATAGGTGGATTAACTCTATGTACTTGCAGTCCCCACTAGCACATAATATATATGTTGTTTTGAAAATTGCCTCATTATTATAGCTGTATGCCAAAGGGCAAAGTGCTAATTATGCAATAGCAGAAAAACATACCTGTAATGCAGCTCTTGAGTAAATCCAAAAACAGTGGAGAAAGAAAGAGAGAAAGGAAGAAGGTAGGGAAGGGGCAGGAGGGGAGAGACTGGTCCTCTGAAAAAAGAATGAAAGTTTTTAAGCAGTGTGCAGTGTGTTACTTACTTCTGTGAGTCTCATCTCATTTTTGCAAGAGTTCCTGTGTAGACCTTCAGGGCAGCCAAACCTCCAGATACTGGGAACCACACACGCGCTTTGTCTTTACCTGGATGAGAGCCACAAGACACACACTACAGACTCAGGAGCTGGGGGAGGCAACAACTTTTGGTCTGGAGAGGGGGCTGGAGGGAATGGGCCACCCTGAGACCTTACCAGATCTTCACTGAGAGGGGTTTAGAATGGGCTTGCAGTTCTGTGAGGCTGGGTCCCTCTTTCTTTCTTTCTCTGTCTAGAAGGAAAACATTTTCTCAAAACTCCGATTCATACAAAACTACAGGAGGAATTGGCATGATTTTGAATATGTTTAGAGCTACAAAAACTTCAAAGTGCTTCAAATGGCTTTTACTTGAGGGTTAGATATATTAAGATTTACATGGATACAAAGGGAGGAGAGCCTCTTGCAAGCAGTTCTCTCGCCTTTCATGCTAAATTGTGTATACAAGCAAAAAGAAGAGAGAGCCTTCAGGAAGGTGGAAAAATGCTTCCTGCAGTCAAAATGTGAAGCAGGGAATTGAGAATGGTGAGCATAAATGACTTTCCTGATGCTGGCTCAGAGGTGCCTGCTGTCTGCAGACTTTGTTTGACACTGTGCTGGACCTTTTGTCCAGGAAAGAGCACTGAAATATGCTTTGCTGTTGTATGTGTCTATTCTAGTACTTGCTGGAGCTGCATCTCTTTGCACTCCCGGGACTGTTTTGAAGAGGGAACCCTCAATGGGAGGGCATCCTGCTGTTTGTGGTGCTGTTAGGCTCTGTGCATGGAAATATCAACGGAGTGCAGCTGAGTACCCGTCCTTGCCTAGTAGGGGTTGGGTGCTGGGGAATGGGTGCCATGTATGGCAGCCAGACTTCATGAAAAACATTGTGCAGCTCCTCAGAGCCACAGCTTAGAGCAACTGCAGTAGCTGTTCAGTAAGCCAGCCTTCAGTACTTTGTAGCCACGTCTCTGTGTGCCAGAGATCACAAATTCCTGTTTGTGACTGCCATCACAGCTGCAGTGAGATTTGCCAGCACAGATACGCTGTGCTGGCTTTCTAACACATGCATGTTCTCAAAGAGAAGGTTTGTTTACATCAACCTTTTGTTCACAAAAATCCTTATATCTGGCCTGTGTCCTGAAAATAAAGGGAACACATGCCTACTAGCATGGTAGCATCCCTAAAATAGAGGGTTGGTTAATGTGCCCTGCTGTGCCACGTTCTTAATGACACTGTGTATTTTCACTGCTAGTTATTGAGGTATGAAAACATACATATATTTGTACACTGAGAAGTTTGTGCTTACTATAAACACTTTCCCTATTTGTTGGCTTTCCTTTTAGCAGCTGTGGTTTAAAACCGAGGCAAGCCAAAACTTATCATTATTCTCTGGCATGTGATAAGAATTGGCCTGTTCTTGCCACAACAAATCAAACAGGGGGGCTAGTGTTGTTTCCTTAGCTGACTATTTTTGTTTAGGTTTGAGGTTTTTTGTTTTTGAAGTCTGTCATGCCAGTACATTCAGTCCCCATCAAAAGTAATAATTTGCCTTACCACTGAGGAGCCTTGCTGCCAGGTTTACATAAGGGATTGCAGCCAGGCAGCAGGCAGGGCTGCCCTCCAACAGCCATGGATTCTTCAAGAAAACAATTCAGGAAAGGGGTAGAGGTCTGGAATGTGTGTAGGGAGGTGGTAAACACAGTTGCCTTCCGCATCATTCAACATGCAGCAGCCTCTGGCAGGTCCTATTCTGAATCCTCAGAGAGAATTATTTTATGTAAAGTGTTGTTGCTTTTTGCTACTTTCTCTCTTTAGGTTGTGTTGAGTTAGTTTTTCCAAGCTGACTCATTTAACTTTGCAAGTACATTTGTCTCCACCCTCCTATGCAATCAATTCCCTTCTTTCTTGCATTGTGGGATGCTGGCAGCAGGAGCTGCCTTACATAATGAGTTATTAAGAAAAGCATTCAGTTTTCTAAAAACACAGCCACAAAAAAATGTGATTTCTATGTCTCTCCAAGACAGGTGACTGTGAATGGCAAATCAGGGTGTGGTCTGAGCTCTTCCTGGGTTCTTCTCCCCTGTCTATAGCCCAGATGTAATAGCAGTTACAGACATATGTAATTACATAGATTTTTTCCATGCAAGTCACCTGGGTGGATTTCAGTGTATTTTTCCAAGCATTTGACCTTTCTCTTCCACCCTGCCCAGGTTACTCCTTTAAATTAGGCTTTGTCCATCACGCTATTCTAACTTTCCTTTATAATTCTGTCCATTTTATCTTTGTCTCTGTTTACAAGATTTACATGGTGACGAATTATGGCTTGTGGGAAGGAGAACATTTTGAATCTGATGCCCTGACCTGTGCCACAGAAGTGAGGTTCATCTTGTATGCCAGAAGAATCATATATGAAACAAAGACCTGGTGACTATTCAAGGTAGAAGGCACATATGCACTTTTATTCTCATAATGTGCATGTGGAAAAAAAAGTTCTTCTTTCAGTCCATGAGCCAACTATATTAGCTTTTCCTGTTTCCTGGGACAGCATCCAGCACTCAGCAGCCTTAGAAATCATAAAAGGACTACAGTAAATTCACAGTAATTGAGTAACAAAGCTGGAAAAAAATTACTCCCTTTCTGTACCTCAAGCATTGCTGTCTCAGCTAGAAGGATTCTTCATTTTATTGTCTGCTTTTGCTGCAAGCAGGAAGTCCCTACATCTCATGAAGCTGATGGCTTTCTGATACCAACTGGGTCACATTATAGATTTGCTGAGGGAATAAAGGACAAACATTTGTATGATTTTTAAGTAATTTTTAAACAAAAGGATACGTGACCTCTTATTGGAGAACACAACGTGAATAATAAGGAGTTTAAGCTGACCTTGGAAATCTTTGTGTTTTTAATATTCGTGTGTATATAAACCAAGACACCTATCACTAACCTGTGTTTCAAGCAAGTAGGGAAGAAGCAAAGCCTCTGCACTGTGACTTGACTTATTTTTACTTCAATAATTAAGTAGTTCCCTCTTCTGTAACTTCCTTAGGCTGTTTGCTGAAGTGCGTGGTCCATTGTTCAGATAGGGAGGTTCAGCACAGAGTGCTTTGTTTCCGTTAGTTTCGCAGAGCCAGCAGTTTTCTACCACCTGAGACTGTGAGGTATTCCTTCCCCTGTGGCTCTCCAGAGGGGACCTGGGCCTGTGTCCTGCAGGCAGTCCCCACAGGAAGATCAGCAGGCAGAGGTCACCGGGTTCTCAGTCAGGTTTGTTCGCTGCTGCAATTTCCCGGTTCAGCTGGGAGAGCTGTGCATTTGGACGTTGTGTTCAGCACGTTGCAGCGTAGGCTGCTGGGTTCAGCTGGGACTTCCTATGACACACACGTATATTTTTATTCAACGTGGTCAGCTGGCTGCTAATAAGAAGAGGCTGAGAGTGGCACGTCAGAATTGTCATTCACTGCTCCTGTCACTTTGCTTGCATCAGTTTGGCTCTGAGCTCTTTCAGTGCTGTAAAGTGCTTCTCTTTCATGGTCAGTGGCCATGAGAGATTCCCTGTCATTCCCAGGCTGACTGCTTATCTACAAATTTCTCTTCTCACATTGGCTCAGTGCCTTTCCCCTGGCTGGAGAGGATTGCAGTTAGGAAGTGTGAAGATAGTTCTGTTCCTGTACCAAAGCTTTTCTTTTCATTATGCACCTGCTGAAATATTGTGTTTGTGCTAGGGATGCCTGCAAAGAGAGGCGACTAGGTAGTTGCAAAGAAAAACTAAAAGCTGCTTGGTTGTTAATGACTTCCAGTTGTTAAGGCTTTGACAGGACTCTTGGAAACAAAACATTCCACCACCAGTTCCTCAGGTCCTTTCAGAGTCTCAAGCTCTGTGCATTGAGAAAGTTTGAGTCACATAGGGAGGGATTAATATCTAATAAAATAACACTGCATTATGGTTAGGAACTATCTAGCCACTGTAAAATGATTGAGAGCACTACTAACACTACACCATATTTTATAAAATTTATAGATATTTCCTTCAAAAAAATCCACCCTGAAACTTCAGAAAGTGTCAATTTGAAAAAAAAAAAAATCAAGTGACCACTGTTCTAACAGAGTTATTGAGCATCACAGAAAAAAGTTTCCTCTAAAATCTTGTTAGCTTTTGCTGGATGTATGCTTATTGAGTAGAAAAATATGGGTTTTTTTCCCAAGACTCTGAGAGGTGGTTGGGAAGTTGAAAACTTAGAGACCTTACCCATGTTGTTCTGGATATTCCTGATAATGAACTTGTATGCTGAACTTGTTTTCCTGCAGTATCCACTTGTGCCACTTCTGATAGGAATGCCCTGCAGTGGGACAGAAGTGTGTTTGTACAGCCTGGCCAAGTACAGAGCAGCTGTGCTCAAAGCTGATGTTGCAAATGAGGGGCACAGCAGTGAGCTGTGCTCATTAAGCCCAGCATTGCTGTATCTGGCTGTGCATAAACAACCCTTTGTTGTTTCTTGCTGTATGCACAGCTGGGCACAGGAAGAAGCCTCAAGGCTGACCTCAGAGGGCTGTGTTCTGCTCAAATGCAGTCAGGTTTTAATGGATCTGGTCAGAGTTGCCTTTTAGCGGGATCTCCCTTGCTTCTGTGGCAGATGCATCTTGCAGCTCTAGGCAGAGAGCTGGAGTTATTCTCACCCAGCTCACTCTTGTTTTAGTACTTCCCAGTCAGAGTTGATGTCTCCTGCCGAGTCATCTTTCTCCTACCAGCACTCCCGGGAGCCAGGCTGGCCACTGGGGCACTGGTGCAAAGGGAAGACCCCTTTCAGTTGCTTCCTCAGCTGGAGAAGAGGAGCTATTCCTGGAGGGCTTTTTTCTGGAGGGTGCCTCTGCCAGTTTGCCTCCCTTGCCAAGACAGACAGCAGTTTATCTTTCAGTGGAGTAAAAAGCTGTGTGCAGCAAACGTGAGCAGTGTGGCCTGTTCCTCTGCTTTCCTCAGCCTCTTCCCATGTCCTTGTTTTTTGTGTGAACTGCAAGCCTGTCACTTGAAGGTGCTTTAGGAGGCAGGGAACATGAGGTATGGACTTCAAAGGATAGTAATTTAGTAGAGGATTGGAAGGATAGTTTTGGAAAATGGAAAAGTGTAAAAACAGTATTTTTGGTAGGTAATATAAGTCATAGAGGGAGCACTAGGGACTCGCTTAAATTTTTTTTTAAAACCTTTTTGCTAACAAATGAATTCTGGTTCTTCATTGTTTTCAATGACATTTTCATTGGTCTGAAACAGCCAGATTTTTAAAAAGCTTTGCACAGACAGCTTTATAGAAATAACAATTTAGTGTTTTAAAGAAATAACAATTTAGAGGAGTGGGAGAAATTTCATTGGACACTAAAATTTAGGAATTTCATTAGATTAGCAGAGCTTTGGCAAAAGCCTGTTTTGAAAATAACTTGGGCCAGACTGAGCTCCTGCTTGCTTGCTTGCTCTCCCATGCACTTAACTAACTGGTGGAAATGAAGAACCTAGTGACCTTGTCACTCAGCATGCTTTACCCTGTTCCCACAGCAGATTAGCTGGCACAACCATTCATTACTTGTTGCCTTCCCAGGGAACCCTTTAGGAAACCTCGTCCCAATCCTCCCCCTTCTCCAGGATGAAGGCCAAGAAATAATTTCTGGGCTATCCCATGGGGTGAGAGTCCTTTGGAACAAGTTAAAGCAGTGGGCAAGTGGGTGTGGCAGTGCTTGCAGAGGACACTGCTGTTTAATGAAGGGAAGCCACAGCAGCAAATCCAGGTCTCCAGGGAGCATCATGTGGTGTTCCTTGCAATGGGAAATAAACTTCTGTGCTTATCTGTTGGATGAGATCAGGAGTGCTGAGAACCTGAAGCTCTGAGAAGCTGTCAGTTTGGTCTATACTTTTCTCTTGTCCCTGCAAGTTTAAAGAACAGTTCTGGAATATGTTTCCTCCTTAACAGATTTTTAGCTAGTTTAAAAGGTAATTTGGCCTCTAAGCTGCAGGAAGGAACAGAAAAGCTACTGTGCAAATACCAGTATATTCTCCACAGATATGCCAATGAGGCTTGTATATCTATGACAGTGCGAAAAATAAAAGGGATAAAATAATTTCAGCTGAGACCAACCTGCTTCTCTTTTGCACAAGAGGAGTATCAGTTATTAAAATAAGTAAATTCTGCAAATTCCATCTAGACAGTTTACATAAGGCTTGGTATTTCTAAACAAAGGCAACTGTAATTTGTGAGAACATAAAAAAATCACTATAATTACTGATTAATTACAGTAGTGGTTAATTATTCTCACCACTTTAAAATGTTTTAATTTCTAGACATAATTTGCCTTTGACCTCCAACCATCGAGTCTTCATCAGTTTGTGAGTACTAGGTCAAGTATTAATTTTTCCTGCATGCATCAACAGTTTTCTTTGGAAAGCACTAAATGTGTGGGTTTAGTTTTTGTGTGCCCTTTATGGGTTGTCTCTTAGCACTTTTCAGTTTTTCACAACTTTCTTGGGAACTGATCACAGTCTTTTGTAGCAACCATCCCACTAGGAAATACAGACGTAATGCACCTTTTTGATGTAATACCTATGGTGATGTCTCTGAGATAATTTATTTAGCCACACAGTCACTCAGGGCTTGTAAGCATGATGTTGTACCCCTTTCTTGCACATAGTTCCCAGATTTTGCTGTTTTGTGGTTGTACTGAAAGTTTTAATGCTGGCTTTCACATAGCAAACCACCAGTATAATTTTACATTTACTTAAAACATTGAAACATCTTTAAGTGAAACAGGGCTGAGTACAGCTTTGCAAAATCATCATTACTTCTTTGAAACCTTTCTGAGGATTCCCCTTTCACTAAATTATGTTTTTGACATATCAGCTTGTCTTTCTTCCTGTTTTTGCCCTTTTGGAAGGGGCATTTTGAATTGTCTGTCTGCTTTGTTTGGACATGAGCTACAGTTTCCAAGTACAGTTTCTGTTTACATGTGACTTGCTCATTTCATACTTTCACACAAGTCTTCTGGTCTGTGGGAGATTTTCCAGGATATTCACTTATAATGGCAGATGTTCATGTGCATAGATACTTTAAAGAGGAAAATGTGTGTATTAATATAAGTATGTATACATAAATAATGGAATTTTTAATTTTGTGTTGGATGTATTTTGAAAAGTACATTTTATAATTTTCAGTCTGGCGATATCTTTCCTTTGCATTTCATGTTTCTGCCAGAGGGAAAACATTGCATAACTTAATAAACATTGTAGGAATAAATTGATGGTATTGAGTAGCATTCTAAAAGCCCTCAGATTCTGTCAGACCAGGCAGAATTGCCTTGTTTTTCTTTTTTTNTGATTTGTGTATGACTGTGCAGTGAAGCAAGGGATAACTGCTTTTCAGGAGGTAGACACAACCACATCCTCATAAAATCCATTATTTAGATCACATATCTTGTATCCTCTAGTGTTGCTCACAGATCCTCTTCTCTTGTGGCTTTATATGCTGCAAAAAGTACTTGGTGTGCAGCAAAGTATGAAAAGAAAAGAAAGAGGAGAAAACACTTCTGTAATGATGATTGACAGGAGACGTCCTTTCCAAACATGCAGTTCTTTAAACTTTAATGGAGAAAAGTGGTTATTCATATTTAGTTCCAGACAGTGGGTTTTTTTCTTTCCTTTGTTGAAACTCAGTAAGAAATATACAAATCAAACAGTTTGAACACAGGTGTTGCCTTGGTGTAGGTGCTGAAGTGTGGTGGTATGTGTTGGTATTTCAAGAGACTTTATCATTTTTATTTTTATTTGCTGTCTATTTTCCTGAAGTATGTAGGGAGCATACAGTCCATGGAGAGGATGCTGTGCCTGTCCTGAGAGAGAGTTTTTCCTCATCCTCTGTTTCTATAGTAGGTGGTACCATAAAGGGCTTCTGTGATGCATTCTTGTTGCCAACAGATGAGTTTGGCCTTTCTCAGTAATAGAAATGCAAGAACTATGGGAAACTTGCAGAAGAGGTTTTGTCTTCTTTGTTTAACATGGGAGAACAAATTCAACAAGTAGAAGAAAATCCAAAAGAAAATGTTCTAAAATCCCAGGTTTTATGTGATAACCCAGCTTGAGTTATGCAAGTTAAAAAAAGGCATAAGAGGGCAAGGGGAGGGTAGGAATTCCTGCTTCTGACAAATAGCAAGTGGGTTTTAGTGTCAACATCTGTGTGAAGGAAGTGGAATTGTTTGGAGATAAGACTGCAGCTTTCTGGCAGTTTTTGTCTGCCTGCTTTGTGCCACAAATAAATCACTTGTGGTCCCTACCCATGAACAGGGGACGTGAAGAATTAAGATTTGTGTTCTTGTTTAGCAGCTGAGAGATTCAAAAGGCCCATTGAGACAGTGTGAACTGAACTAAGGTGACATGCATCCTGTACTACCACTCTTACTAGTGGTTGGCCACAGTCCTCAAAAGGAGTTTTAAAAATTTCCCTCTGATATTTCTCCATGTTAAAATATTTTGTTGCAGTGTCTGCACCTGCTCTCGAAACAGTTAAAACTTTGGGGAACCAACAGTGCTAGCAATCAGCTAGCATTTTTTCAACTTTGGTCACCTTTCTTTCAACAGTTGCTGAAGTTGCCATTGGGTGCAGGGGAAACATGAGTTCTTGTACCTCTTCTTAGTCATGATGGTTTTGTCAATGTTAAGAGAGACATATGGGGATGCAAAGGAGAAAACTAATACCCATTGAGGAGATTGTGAAAGAAGAGAACAGAAACCAAAGGTGGATCTGAAAGTGTAGAGGGCACAGGGAGCCCTGCAACTGTTGGTATCTGGTTGATTTTAGCGTGATGCCACGAGCTAACTTTCTTCACTGCTAATCCATAAATTAATCTTTCTGGTTATTGCAGCATCTCTTTTTGTTAGTGAATTCTTTGTCAAGGAGCTTAGTATTTTTAAGCTTATTTATACAAGCAAGTCCCATGGAAGTTATGACAGAATAGCTAGTGTATAATTTCCTAGTACAGCAGCTATTTGAGTTACTCCACTTCCGTTTATTCAGCAAGCTGCTCTGGAGAACCCTGACTTCTTGCCCATGTAGATAGGTCCTTAGTTAAATGTGGAAAATTAATTTTTTTAATGGCATCCCGGTGGTAACACTCAGTTTATAGAAGGGTAATAAACTATGAATAATTGTGTGTGTATAAAAAAAAAAGACTGGCCAGGAAGAGTCAGTTTGATTTATTGTCAAGCTATTAAATGGTACAAGGTGCTTTTGTTTTATACTGAAGTAGTTTTATGTATAAAAATAAAATCTCTCATAGTCTTAGTTGCTTATGAGCACATACGGGTCATTTAATTTAAAAGGAAGTCATCAAGATACTCATTTAATTGCTGTGGGTAAGAGCAGCCCAGATCCATGATGGCAGAGTGCTTTGTCAGCATTGCTGACTTTCCTAAAAAGGGGCCCTGTGCTGCGCCTGGCGTGACTGTCACAGCAGAACAGGCTTGTGCTGAGGCAATGGGCAGAAGCATTAGTAATGCACTTCTTCCAATCAGCCAGCTGACAGGAGCACATATTAAACAGTTCAGGCTACTGAAGCAAAGCCACGTCTCAGTTGACCCCCGTGTCTCTACTCCATGCCATTGCTTTCTGAGGCTACAGCTGCCCACTGCTCTTGATTTCGACAGAAAACGCCCCTGCCTCCTGCTGGCAAAGGTCAGGATCTGTTGGGCATCATTGTGAAATGTAACACTCTGCTAACCTGCGAGCGTTGGGTGCTTCTCCAAGAAGCTGATGTGGCTCATGTTTAGTTTCCATGACCTCCATCTGTATGCAAGTGTTAGACATACAGGTACTAAAATCCTGCCACAGCTTTCTCCCAAGCCAGCACTAATCCTCACTAGAGTTGAATGGTGTGGTACTTGCAATATTGACTTGAGTTTTTGAAGATTGACATGTGCCATTATGTTTGTACCACCTAAAGTGTTGAAAGGACAATCTTAGGTCCCTTTATCGAATTAGGATCGTCCCCTTCCCCATCACACAAAGTATACAGTGTGATAACACTGTTCACAGGCCAGGCAGCAGAAGTGTTTCTGTCCAGTGTTGGGGAAATGGAAGGCAATTCCTCAGGCCTTCTGGGCAGAGGAGCTGCAAAGGTGAGAAGGAAAACCCTGGGTATGCTCCTTCAGTAGCCATTAAATATTTCACTGCAAGACCTTAGAGATTTTGTGCTGTTGATTTTCCTAGGCTGCTATGTCCTAGTAAGTGACACACCCCTTGTGTGCGGTTCTTTTGCAACCACTCTTCCCAGCCCCAAACTTCTACCCAACAGAATGGTGTGATTTGTTGTTTCAGACCAATATTTGGTCAGCAGCCATAGATGTAAAAGCAGGAGTGCCTGAGAATAGCCCACTGGGAACATGGGTTCGGCTCTGCAGTTGTCTCTTCAGTTCGAATATTAAGGGAAGAGCTCTCTTTGCAGTGGGTCGGAACTGGCTGGCCAACTACAGCACAAACCTTTCAAACTGCGGTGGTATCTACTGCAACACGAAGAGATCAAGTGCAGAGGTTGTGCCAGCCCTGCTAGACACCGATCCATGGTAAAGGTGTGTGAGGGCAGAGCCAGAGCAGGATGTCGTGGAGCTTTGCGGGGGTCTGGGTGCCCTTGCCGGAGCGAAGCCGGCTCCGCTGCGGTGGGGAGGGAGCTCGGGAGAGACTGCATTGCACCCGGGGCGAGTTCAGGAAGAAGGGCAGTGGGTTATAGTTACTGAAAGGGATGCAGAAGACCTTGTGGGGTCTGTCTGTTGAAAGGAGCCGTTAGCCCTTAGCTTGTAGCATCTTCTGCAGGCCCAGAACGAACTGGACATCAGAAGCCGCTGTTGGTTAACCTGTGCCTGCCGAGCCCGGTGGGGCGGGCAGGGCCAGAGGCCGTGGCGGGTGTCGCAGCTGGGGGGCCGGGCCGGGGCTCTCGGCGCTGGGGCGGGCCCTCGTCAGCCGCCAACCCGGGCCCGGCGGCCCCTTCGCCCCTCCCCGGGGCCGGGCGCTCCCCGCGGCCAAGCGCTGGCGGNCCAGCATGGCGTGCGAGGTGATGCCCCTGCAGAGGTACGTGCCCGGCCGGGGCAAGCGCGGGGCTTCTGCCGGGCTGTCCGGCACGGGGGAGCCGGGATTCGGACCCGCCCGGGAGCGGGATACCGGCCCGGGGGCAGTGCAACAAGTGGGGCTATTAGCGGGTCTCCGGGGGTGGGGGATCTCCGGCGTCCTCGGGTGGAGAGGGGAGTTCGATGTAGCGCCCAGAACCCTACGCAGCGCTCTCCGTGCGGGGTGGGAGCAGCTCTCAGGTGTGCAGGGACCTGGCCAGCCCTGTGTCTCCGCCGGCTCCGTGCGCCCGGGTAAACCCGAGCGCTGGGCGGGCTGCCCGCGGCGCGGCCGTACTGCGGTGCGGGAGCGCGGCCGGGCTGCCCCTGCGCACAGCCCACCTCCCTCCGGCTGGCAGCTCGCACACCCAGCCTGCCGCAGCATGGGAGAGAGGTTTAGTTTTCGCAGGAAAAGGGCTGGGTGTTCCCAGGGTGCCGACGCACACCTCACTTCAGCACCAGCTGTGAGCAAGTACCTGTGCTGGCATGTGCTCCCGCACACTATGGCAGGGACAGCTGCAGTCAAGCTCCTGAAATGGCAGGGCACAGACCCGCTGCGGGGAGGAGTGTACACAGCCCTTTCACTGGGTCATCAAATTCTTATTTTTATTTTTATTACTCATTCAGTTCTCAAAATTAAGCCGTCCATACCTCCCCTAATAGTATTTGAATGGCCTGAGTATCAATTTTTCTGTAATCTACAAAACAGTAAATAAAAAATTTACCATGCCATTTCAGCACTGTGGTGGTGCTGTTTCAGCAGAAGCTGCAGAGTTGCTGCTTACTTGAACACAATAAAATAATAATTGAAATTGCTACCCAGGCTGTTATTGTCTTGATAAAGTGCAGGGTCCTCTGCAGATAGATGTGGAGAAAGTCTTTGGCACTGTTACAGTCGTGGGGTTCCGTGTTGATGACTGCAGAGAAACAGAATTACGGTTTGAATGTCTTAAGTGGTCACGGTGCATCATTTCTATTTGAAGGACCAGTCTCACATAATATTTTTAACCTTTCTATGTTCTCAAGGATCTGACTGTCCTTGCAGTGGTCAGAACAAGTGGTTGTTATTATGCTCTTGACTCTTCACCCTGAGGGAAGATAGGTTTCACAGGCTGCCTCTAATTAGACTCTTTGTTGTTGCAAGGACTAAGTCTGGATCATTTAGAGATGCAGTCAGCACTTCAAAAATGAGGCATTTTCTTCAAACTCCATTAAGCCGTAAGCATGGTACAGAATTGTTTTGAGTTTTTCAGTTAAAATAATTAATGAAATTCTGGCTCCTTTTCCATCTCCTTGATCTATTTTTAGGCTTTGTATACTGTACTTCTTAGCATCTTGGGTTTTCTGGCACAGATTGCCAGATCCCTTTACAGTGGCATTTTCCAGGTTGCACCTTTATTTTCCTGTTCTTCCCTCCCTTAGGGCAGAGTTTCGCTGGCTTTGAGAATTTTTTGTCAGCTTCAGGAAAGCTGATACCTCCAGTATTGGTTGGTACCAGTGTGGATAGCAGTATGTTTGTGGTTTCTGTGGGGTGGATAGGCTGATGTTGCTGTTCCAGCTGAGGGCATGGACAAATTGTAGTGCATGATTCCTGTTTTTGGGTTTGATCAGAGTAATGGCACCCTTCAGGTTCTGTGATTTAGGACACTTGCCAAGCTCAAAGAATCTGTCCCTCTCAAGAAAGGAAATGAGCTGCCTGCAGTAATCATCCTTGGTTCCCATCCTGGGTGAGTGAGCTTGCTCCTGCCCATCTCCTGCAGGTGCCCTGCTCCATGTTCTCATTGGGGCCACCAGTCTGGCCATGTTGTGCCTGCCATGGAAACCCTCCTGTGCTGAAGCAATACAAGTGTGTAGCTGGTGTGTAAAACTTGAGAGAGGGAGAAGGGCTCTGTGTCTACCAAGATTTGTGTGAGCTGTGAATCTGTCTTCCAGAAAATCACATAAAGTGCTTGTATAGAGCCATATGGACTATATGGTATCATCCTATATATATCTGTGGAATGGCATGGTGTCCTGCTGTGAGGAGTGACAATGGGTATGTCAGGGTTATGTTTCGTTGTATGGGAAGAGGTAGAAGGCAAAATATGTTGAATGCTCGCTGCAGTAGGTACTGTAATGCCCAAGCGCTGCAGAAGGCACTGATGAATATCACATAGATTGCATTACTGATTTTCCAGCAATTTATCCATTAATTATATCTTCTATTGCTATTAGGCTACCATCTTTTCAGAGCAGCATTAGCTTACTTTGGTATCCCGGCTTCCTAGTTAGAGCGTTACTAATGCTGTTAATGCATGTTTTAATTCATGTATTCTAGCTCAGTCTTTTGAAGATTTAACAGCAGCTGTGCAAAGCTGAAACCTGTGGCTGCCTTTGCCAATCATATGTACCAGTTTCTGTAGGAGATAAGAAAGGCAGGTACACACTTGGGCCTTGTTTGTGATCGGTGGCCTCTGTTGCTTAACAAGTCAGGATAGTGGAAGAGTGAAGCCTTAACGAATATTTTTAATAAGTACATCTGAAAGGAGTGGGGAATGTGACTGATCTGTTTCTAACCTGCACAGCAGCAGTTGTCTGCATGGGCGGGGGGATGGCTGCTGTGTTCTCTTTGTCACGTTTGTGAACGTTTTTGTGTGTGAAGTTGTGCTGTAAATAAGTCTGATCTTTTGGACTTTGCTATCGCTTTCTGTCCAAGGTACTGGGAGTGCTTGACAAGCTCAAATGAAGTATATTCTGGAATATGGATGTGAAGTATGCTCTCTGAGGGTGGAGAGAACTTGAATCTAGTTTTTTCTTTGTTTGCTTTAGGTTTGGGTGGGTTTTTTTCTGGTGGAAGAATGAAGAGAAATTTAAACCTGTGGCTCTCATCTTCCTCAAGTCATAGCTTGCTAGAAAATGCTACGTGAATTTTTTTGTCTTCCGAGCTCAGATTAGACCTACAGCTGGGTACCCTGTCTTGTCACTGCTGTGACTTGGTGAGTGTAGAAGCCTGTGGAAGCTCTTCCTCAGTACCACTGCGGGTGGAAGGCTCTGACTGAAAGAGGAAATTAGTGTGGAAATGTTCTTTGGTGTTTGTCTCTGGG
The DNA here is from genome assembly GCA_013397375.1 of Toxostoma redivivum. Taxonomy (NCBI): domain Eukaryota; kingdom Metazoa; phylum Chordata; class Aves; order Passeriformes; family Mimidae; genus Toxostoma; species Toxostoma redivivum. The sequence continues at coordinate 877,276 of VXBI01011364.1, forward strand.
GTGTCCGTCTGATTAAGCAACAAAATATTAATATTTGCCTGAAAACTGGCCTTTTAGATACCTTTATTTGAAGTGTGCAAGCTTTTAACAAACAATCCTGAAACTGAAATCACTGGTTACCTAGTAACAGTTCTTTACCAGTATAATGCAACAGGTATGTGTGTGTTACGCAACTTCACTGTTAAATTCTGAGAAGAGGTGAGACTTCGACTGGTACATTCATTCTGCCTTTCTGAGCCATTTTCTGGTTTTATCCTAGTGAGGACTATTGCCAAACCACAAGTAAAAGAAAAGACACTGCCCCATTTTTCGTAATAAGACCCAACTAGTTTAAGAGGTAAAACAACAAAAGTGAACTGTTTAAAATTGACATCATTTTATAAAAGATAAACGTATTTGCAATCTAGGAGGATAGTAAGCAGAAATAATCACGCAAAATTATGCTGTCAAGGGCTCTGGGATATTCAGGTATGTTAATATAAATGGAAATTCTGCCTCTTGCTCACAGAGGCACTTAATCAGCAAGAAGTTCTGCTCACTTCAGCTTGCCGTGGGATAGCCTATACTTCCCTGATCTCTGATGTTGCTTTGAAGTAGGAGGTGTACAAAAAGCCTTCAGTGTATTTTTTTTTCCTATTCAGGTAATATGCTTCAATCTCAGTGCCCCCTCACACACACCCTGTGCAGTTACACCTATGGATAGATGCCTGTGAAGTCTAATTTAGTTCAGAGATCTTTAGGAAAAACATGCTGAAGAAACAGCTTTGAGGAAGATGATGGGATCCTTTGGAGTTTAATATTTAAACCAACTCACCTGCACCCAAGTAATTGGAGATATTTTGCATACTATGATATTTTTGCAGAATACATGAGTTCAGAGTAAAGAAGCTGGGTTGTCAGCCTTGGATTCTGACATGTGGTTCATTTGCTGAATAGCTTACTTAAGTTTCAGTGGTGTGCGTGGTTAGGTATAAGCACAACTATTGTGAAGACTGGAGATATATGTCTGAAACAACATGTTATGGTTTTGAGTTATTAAAGTTACTCTTCAGGGAAAATTAAAATGTTGGCATGGGAATAACTCTCACAGGAAAACAGCTGTTAAGCATTTGTTTTTTAAATAGTGCATATATGGCATTTCCTCCTCCCCCTCTGTTTAAGGATATGGAGCAAGGGTGGCATTGCTCAAGGATTGAGGGTAGGTCCTGACTTTAATGGTGACCATCATATCACTGCAGTGTTATGATATTAGATTAAATTTATGGTTAAACTTGCATCAAGGATGGTATCATTATTTCTTCTTTTGCATAATATACCTCAGCATTTATTTGAAGGAAATTTATTTTGAAGGATTTATTTGAAAGCAAAAGCATGTGTTGCCTGCTATTTCTCATTTGCAAAAACACTGCCTTTTACCCACTGCTGTGAAGCACAAGCCATGAGTAAATAGCTCTATTGAGAAAATAAGCATGCAGTAAATTTTCATGAGCTGTTTCAATCTTACATTTTTTTGCAACATTGAAATAACTTTTATGGGGAAATGACTTGGATGGGTTGAAAAATTCGTGAATAAGATGAGTCCTTTAGCAAAAAGCACTACTGTGGCCTCAAAATAAATGTTTCCTTGAAGTTGTTTTTATTGTTGTTGGTGTTGAATGTCATAATAAATAAATAAACAATATTGTTAAAATCCTCAGTAGTTGCAAAAATTATGTCTTTTAATCCAAGGAGACATAGATGTTCTGAATGATGATATTAAAACAAGAGGGAGATAAGTTTGAAGCCTTAAGGAGTACCCTAAACTTAGCCTTCTTGCTCTTTCTAAAACCTGCATTAACTTCTGATGTCATTAATAATTTGATGTCACTGAATTTTTCATTGCCTTTTTGTTTCAAAGCCTTTTTTAATTGCTTTGCATTAAAAAAAAGTATTGTCACTAAAAAGCAACTAGATTTCTTTTGGATTTGAGAATTTCTGTGATAGAATAGAAAGTGACCCATTCCCTTATCTAACATTTGAGGTCAGAACAAACAGAGCCTCTGGCAAGGCATTAGGAAAACATGACCTTGGCTGAGCAGCAAGACCCTGCCAGTGTCTAGGCTCTTCATCTCCGGTGCAAAATGTTGACCCATGTGTCAAAGTACATCCTCATAATTGTAAAAAAAACCCCAATCCAACACAAAAAAAACCAAAGCCAAAATCCAGAGTGTGTTGTTTTTTGTTTTTGTGTTTTGTTTTGTTTTGTTTTTATTTCATCTGCTAAATGTCCCATTTCAGTTTTGAAAAGAGGTGTGTAGGAAAGCAGCACTAGCTTTGTAATGGAGGTTCCAGTGTCAGGAAGCCTAACACAGAAGAACTGCTGCTGATTAAGTGCAAATAAAACAAGGGGAAGGACCCTGAGCCACTCTCTGACTTGTGGTGGGAGCTCAGGCGGGTGAGGAGAGGGCTGAGACAGGGGTATTCCTCATGCACGTGAATTAATTGGGAGCTTTCTATGGATGTTCTACCACAGGCTCAGCAGCTCCCTTATGCTGCCTGAAGGGCGAGATGATTTAAAGGTTGGGCTTGTTCTAAGAGGTCTTTTTTCACCCTCAATGATTCTATGTTTCTATGAGAAAAAAAAAGAACCATGATAGCCTGCTTAAGAATGTGAGGGGTGAATGTAACATGGTCTGTAACATTCCTGTTGCAAAAGAGGGAGGCAAAAAAGGATAACTCTCCTTCTGTAATGGAAATGCATCATTTAACAGTTAGACTTCATCCAGTCTTTCCTATTTCCTTCTTCAGGGACAGAAAGGTTGTGCCTGAAAATCTCAAGATGTGCTAAACTAACTGGTGGGCTAAATTGGTGTTCCTTCCAGTCTGACAAACTTTTTATTAGCTCAGTGGTGGTCACAAACTTACATAACATTACTTCTTTACCTGTGAAATAGACAGAATGAGTTTGGTTTGCTGTGGGTTTTTATGTTTGTTTTGGGTGTTTTGGGGGTTTTTTTTGTGGTTTTTGTTTGTTTGTTTGTTTAGCTGGTATTTGTTTTGGTTTTTAGCAAGAAGGAAGTTGTCAGGTAATCTCCCAAGTATTTTGTGGAAGTGATTAATTTCTGTTTAATCCCTGGATTTAGGGGAGCGATTTATTTGCTTGAGGAAAAAAGAAACTGCTGTATTTTGCATTTGCCTGCTTGGCCAGGTAATCAGTGATAGCTGAATAAATAACTGGAGTTTTTGAAAGCTATTCATTCCTTCTGGGCATAAAGCATACGTAAATCTGGACAAAGCTTTGGGGATAAAAAATCCCAACCAAAAAAAACCTCCTAAAATTTAATTTACTGCTAAGCCTGTTTGTCTAATGGATAAGTTCTTTTCTGGGCAAGGTAGAAATTTAGACATTTTTATGGTTTTCTCAAAAGTCTGGATTTCATACTAGTTAGCTTGGAGCTCTTCATCCCAGATTCAGCTACTGCTCATTTGCTGCACGTGTAAAACTATGAACCACTATTGAGTAAAAGATATTTTTCACAGCTACAATTATTACCAACCATGAGAAATCTTGAAACTTGATGATCTGAATGAAACTGATATTTGATTTCTGACTTCTGTAAGAGCTTCTTTCTCTGCCATTCTCAGCTAATTGGCTTAAAATCTTTCTCCTCAGGTTTGTGTGTATGGCTGGATAAATTTTTGTACAGTTAGAAAACTTCCTTGAACTTTAGAAGCATCCAGTTGCATTTGCTGTGGAAGAAAGGGAAGGAAATGCAAGAGGATTCAGAGTCCCTGCTGAATATTACTTTTCCATGTGCTCTGTAAAAAAATATTGAGAGTATAAATGTAAAGATTATTTTGACTTTTTCAGTATGATGGTGATGCTTTGGTTTGGAAGTTAATTACAAACCTTGAAATAAGGAGGGGTGTTTATGATGGAAAAGAAAGCATGTTTGGTGTGGCTTTGGCAACTGCCACTTGTACATAAAGTAGCATTTCGGGGTGTCATTTGAAGTTGCATTAATGCACAGAAATCTTGATGGCACTGTAATCTTTCATTTATGTGAGAAAAGATTTTTCATGTTTTCTGTCCACTACTTGGACTTGTTTGCATTGAGATGACAAGTACAGCTATTAATGCAGTGAACTGAACATAGCAAAAAACTTTACCAGTAGCTTTGTGAGTTTTAAGTACATCCCATACACTTAAATAATATATATTCTTTAAATGCCAAATAAAGTGATGGCATGCATGCAGGCTGGGAGACTGCATGGTACCGGGGAAGGGAGCCTTAGCTGGCAGAGGTTCCTACCCATGTCTTTGTTGCAGGTTGTCTTCAGGGAAGGCAGTAATGGGTATTTCATTTCCATCAGCCTTTTCCAGACAGTCTCAAAGCTGTAGCAGTTTCTCATGAAGACTCTTTGGTGCCATTAGCCTCAGTTCACAGGCAGGCACTCTCCATGTGCTGTGCACTACTCTGTCCTGCCTGGCTCTGGGAGCAGCAGCAGCTCTGGGCACTGCAGCTTGCTCAGGCTACTGAAGACAGGCTTGTGGAAGTGGCAGCTGTGCTCCCAGTCTTCTTGGGGAGCTGCTGAAAGCTGTCCAGTCACTGTTGCTTACAGAAGTGATGAAGTTTCACCAGACCACAATGATTTGAGAGTCAGTTTCTTTTCCTTCCGGTCTGTGGTGTTTGGTGTTACCCTCAAATCAGTATTTTGGGTTTCCCGCATCATGTGCTTTAAGGTCTTTTCGGTAGATGTCTATTTGTGAATCTTTCCATATTCTAGTTGGGGGAATGAATCCCTGGGATTATTTCTCTGGAACACTGGTTTATCTGTCAGTCTCCCTTTTTGACTCCCTTGTATCTTGCCTCCTCCCTTATACTCTGTTCCTCTCAGTGAATTTGGCGTTCATTTTTGTGGATCTGTTATAACATTGGCTGGGTTGGAAATAAGCCATGGTTAAATCTGCCTCTGGCTCTGTACAGTGTGAGGGCAGGGTGCTTACCTGGCTGCAGGCCAGTTTCAGCTCATCTTGCTGAGGGAGCTTTATGCTGGCTCCAGTGGAAGCTGCAGAAAGTACCTGAGTACTTGATTTCCTAGTTGCAAATCCTACAGAGATATTATTTTCTCCTTTATCGAGTGCTTAGAGCGGCTTTTATAAGCCAATAAATACAATCCTTCAAAATTCAAGAGATCATATGTGATTCTGTGTCCCATCTCATTCTTACCCTTGTGCCAGCACAGGCACAATGAGCTGGATCAGGGCTGGTAAGTCACTTGCCAGGTAGTTATGTTGGGGCAGGCCAGTTGACAACTAAAACACAACACTTTGTCAGGGAACCTCCATGCCAACCACTGGCAACACTTGATCTCAAGCCTACATAAATTTCATTGAAATAAACTTCACAGGAGTGATAAAACTGGGGAATAGGTAGCCTCATATACCTATGGCCATGGCTGTTTCTTTGGTTACTCAAGATGTAATTTGTTTTTTGTTTTTTTTTTTTTCCCAAGTTTGGCTTTAATAGGCAGATTGCTTAATTCTGGAGCAGCAGACAGCAAAGGACTCTTGGTTTTCCTGGCAAAATGCTTTATTGTTGCTATGGGAATAACCCTAGCACTGTTGCAGAGTCTGAATGACTCCTGGCTGTCTATCAGGAGATGTGTTACACCACATTTGTGGACATTGAGAAATGAGTTGGATTGCCAGAGTTTAAGGAAAGTAACTTAAAGCTTTCTTCCATGTGTCAGCCAGAGGACAAAATGGACTTAAGTGTTACCTCTGTAACGGGTGCAATTTCACTTTTGTTATCTCTGCTTTGTAAGAGTGAACATCTTGAGCTGCAAATACAAGACAGAGCTGCATACTAACTTACAAAATATGTTTTGTTTTTAGCTCCCAAGAAGATGAGCGGCCTATGTCACCCTTCTATGTGAGGTATTTAATCAGTTGTTTTCATTTATTTTTCTGTGTGGGATTGACTCGTTATTGGAATTAAATGTGGGGAGGGGTTTGGAAGTGCTGAACAGACTGTAATCCAAGTGAGTGTTTATTTTACATTTGTAATTATTGCTCACTTAGTGGGATGAGTCTTTGTAGATACCATCTCTGTTGAGATTCTTCCGTGTTTAGAGAGGAGGCCCAGGGTTTAAGATCTTTATAACAATATGGACACAGTTTTTCTCTTTTATTTGGTTTGTTATGTAGCTTGAGTAGCTTATCTGCAGGCACAGGAGAGATTTTTGCTACAGGATTTGAGGAACTGGCACATGTGCTGCTCAGAAAGAAACCAGGAACCAGATGGTGAGTCACCAGCCCATCCAGTTCCCTGCTGCAGCCTAGGAAAGCAGGAGAGTGCCTGGGTACCCAGCAAGCCTCACTGGAGGGAATGGTACTCATGCTGCATTTGAACAAATTGTTTCTTGTTTTGCCAATTGGAGGGCAAAGTCACTGCCTGTAAAAGGGGTCTAATTCTATTGACATCTGTGAGAGTTTGCTCTGCTTGCTTCAGTAGCAGGCTCAGTTCCAGTGCTTCCATTTATACTTAGTAGAAGTATAGAACAGGAGCCAGAGCAATTAACAATGAAGGACTGCAGAGAAGGAAGGGCCAGATATTATAATTGGGTTCTTTGATCTCTACAGAGTTTAAACAAATAAAAAGAAATCCTAGTGGTGCTTTTTGTGAGAACAGTGATAATTGGAATTCTTACAGTGATGTCTGAATTTTTTTAATCTCTGGCATATATTTCTGTTTACCTTAGTTGCTTGGGTTTTTTCTTAAATTTTTCTGACATGAAACCTAGAAAGAGTGCAGTTAGTCCAGACTGTGCAGAAATGTGTTGAGAAATTGTTCATGGACTAGCCTGGCTGCACTATCCTGTCTGCCTTCCTGTTGATGCACTGTCATTCCCTGCAATCTATTTGTGCAGATGCTGCCCAGTGTGTGCCTCAAAAGCTCCAAATTGTCAAAGGAGATTCTCCCTTTTCCTTCAGGAGATTATTTTGTAGTTGCATAAATACATTCTTCTGTCTCAAATATTCCCTAGTTTAAATCTTCATCCTGTCTTTCCATTGGAAGTTGTCCGCCGCTTTGTTTTTCTTTCCGGCTAAACGTGACCTTCAAATGATTTTAGGGTTTCGTTACATTTCCATCTGTCTTACTGCTCCAAACTGCCCTTCCAAGCCCTTTCCTGGATTATAGAGGAATGATCTGTGAAGGAAATTCTCTTTGACTGACCTTGTCAAGATCACCAAGGAGAGATGGGGAGCAAGGAGTTTACCTGAGAAAATTGATACCAAAGCAGGACATTTCTGAGAGGAAGGGAGCAAATTTAAACATCTTAAATAGAGATGTAGGCTTATGAGGGAAGAAAACAAAGAATGAGTATGTCTACTGAAATTAAGGGATGGGTTTCCATGGGAATCTGTCTTGCAGATCGGAAGGGAGCAGTCAGGAATAAGCACATAGCTGGGAAGTGAAGAAATGGCTGGTAGGGGTAGCGAGGGAGCCACACACCTTGACGGCACAGGCTTCCTGCCAAGCCCGTGTCTTTTGTAACATTGCTGGGATACAGTTACTTGTAAATAAAGGGTGCAGTTTATAAGTCTTGCTTCTGTTTGTAACGCATCAGAAATGTATCCTCCTGAGGTCAGTTGCCATGTGCAGTTAATTTGGCAGGACAGCTGGTGCTGGCTTGGCAATTCCTGGTGCTTCAACAACTGAGAACTTGAGTGGTTGGCCAGTTTATTCTGTGTGACTTTGAATGTTCTAATTGTTGCCCCAGAGGCTGTGCATGACATATGTAGGAATTGCATTTCACACCATGGGCAAGGAAGGGGAGACTGTCTGCTTTAGCTGTCTGATGGTCAAATCTATTTCTGTTGCTACCAGCCACACTTACATAGTTTGAAATACTGCTGTAGTAATCTTTCAAGTGAATCATGAATGTTTGGGTACAGAGTGGTCACTGCTGTTTATGCAGTAGTTCCATATAGATAATTATACAACAAGTTAAATAAGTGGGAACAAGAGCTCTTTAGCTTCCAAACACTGCATAATAATTGGCTTTTGCCAGACAGAAGGAACATTGTGTCCCTCTGTTGTGCAGCAACCAGCTGCTTTGCTCACTTTCCCACCAGCATGATTTGGTAGAGAATCAGACTGGTAAGAGCTGGAAAACTCATGAGTTGAGATAAAGACAGGTTAATAGGAAAGAGCACACAAGGAAAGCAGAACAAGGAATTTGTTCAGTGCTTCCTGTGGGCAGGCAGGTGTTGAGCCATCTCCAGGGAGCAGGGCCCTGTCACATGTAATGGCTGTTTGGGAAGACGGATGCCATCACTCCAAATGTCACCTTCTTCTTCCCCCTACCCTAGACACTGAGCATGATGTCATATAGTCTGGAATATCCTTTGGTCAGTTTGGGTCACCTGGCCTGGCTGTGTCTCCTCCCAGCCTCCCATGCACCCTGAAATTCCCTGTCAGTACAAAAACCAGAAAAGGCCTTAGCTCTATGTAAGTCCTGCTCAGCAATAACACAAACATCTCTGTCTTATCAGCCCTGTGTTCAGTATAAATCCGAAACACAGCTGCATACCAGCCACTGGGAAGAAAATTAACTCTACCCCAGCCAAAACCAGCACACCCACCATAAATCAGTTTTAATAGGATCAAATCAGAGACTTGATTATTCAGTGCTGTACCATGTCAACTAACAATTGAGATGTTTCCCTGGTTGCTGTTTTTAACAGTAAGACAAATGCTGACGGTCTTACCTTTTAAGTCAGAACTGTCAGAATGCCACCAATAAATATACTATTTCTTAAAATGACACTGATTTGTTGGGGTTTTTTTTTCTTTCAGTATTTGGGAGGTCAAGACTATATCACCACTGCTACTTTGTAAGGAAATAAACAGTCTGTAGCAGTATGAGAGTAAGCAGTAAATAAGACAAAATGTGACATGGGTTTGTAAAGAGTGATAACACCAGTACAACCACATTATTTTCTAAAAGACTTTCCAGTGAGAGGAAGAAAAGGAATATACCTAATCTGTGTGATGTCAGCAAAATGTTTTATATCATGCCATCTATATCGAAAAAGTGGGCATGAGTACTAGAACTTAAAGATGGGTAGAGAAGAGGTGAGACCTATAGATATTGCTGGTAGGAGAGGAAGGGGATTGCTGTTGGATATCCTTAAGTGCCATGAACTTCTTTTCCTTGATAGCCACTAGCATAATAAAGTCAAATCATGTTCATTAATTGAGCTTATAGCAGAAATTTAGGAGGGTGAATGGGTTGGTGGTATCCTCTGGGAAAATATATGTGACAGTGAGATCTTATAGATAATAGATATATAGAGATATATAGATATATTTATAAAATATTTCACTGTCATATATATAAGATATTTTTATATATTTATAAAGATAAGCATCAAATTTAAGATATATACTATAAAAATAATTACATAAGTGATAAAGTCGTATACCTGAGGTCTGATAATGAAAATCTTTGCCAAAGTTCCTCACATTTGGAAATGCCAGGGAAAAAATAGTATGTGAACATACTTGTTCATGGAGGGATGAAAGGGAGGCATGGGATGAAAATACTCAAGGTGAAGTAATCAATGACTGTGGATATATAAAGGAAGCTTTTTCAGTATACTTAGAAGTATGGATACCCCAGTGCAAGAGACAGGTGAAGCCTTACACAGTTTCAAGTCACTCGTGTTCCAAAGGCTTTTGTTTTGTGAAGATGATTAAAGAAATGAGAAGACTGTTGGAAGATGGAGAAAAAAGCATGGAGGTTCTAGCTACCATAAAAAATTAACCAGAGCACACATATTCCCCCTGAGTTTTAGAGAGGGAAGAGTGTTTATGTTAAATAACAATACTGGTGCAAGAGAGAATATGTACAAACAGTTTATTAATATATTTGGGCAGAAAATTATTAACTTCATGGCTGAAGTCCTTTCTCATTGGGCGTAACAAGGATGATGTCAGCTTGACCAGTTTGAGAGACCTGGGGGTTGAATCCATTCACCTGCTGCTGACCAGAGTGATCGTCTCCCTCTCTGTAGTCCTTGATTAGATAATTTGTTGGCTCAGCTGTGCTCAGTACCATAACAGAAGAATATTTCTCTTCTGTTAAAAGAAGAGGAAAACCTTGCTAGGTGATTGTTCCAGGGAGTCATGTCTGTAGGGCGTTTATGTTCCAAAACCTTTTGTATCAAAGCCTTGTGGTAAAGGGAGTTGAGATTGTTTAAAAGTGCTCCTTGTATAATTTTTTAGTGAGACTGGGAATACCAGCTGCATTGAGTAATCAGTACTGAGAAACACTCAGCAGTTTCAGGTAATGAAGCAGCATCTGGCAGCAGCAAGTCCCTGTAAGCACAATTCCACTCCACATGTGCAGTGAGTTTCCAGAAGACAGGGAATCTTCAGGCATGCTTTGTGCTGGCGTAGGTGCCTTAGATGTGACGTTAGTCATGCAGATGCTTTCAGAGGAGCTCCCTGATGGCTATGTCCTGAGATAAGCCAGAGTGGTATTACAGGGGAGAAAAGCTAAAGCTTTGTAGTGTGGAGCTTCCTTGTTAACATGCAGAGCATTAAACTAAAATTGCAATGAGACCTGACATCACAAGCAATGCCAAAGATTGCATTAAATACCCATGAGTGCAGGGCAAGGCAATGGACAGTTTTGCCTGGTTCTTTTCTTAGGAGTACTCCTGTGAACATTATTCAGTACAACTGACTGTTTCTCCTTCTAACAGTTTTTATTTGAGACAGCTTTTTAAGTAATGCAGATCAGATATGCATACCCTGAAGTTTATTTGGTAAGATGTTTTATGCTGTTTGTTCTCAGGTCAGTTTCCTGAAGAAACTGGAAAACTTTGCTCTGGATTTCACACCTGCTCAGAAATTTGCTTGGCCACCTTCACATTGGACACTTCTCTCTCCATGGGACATGCCATAAGAGATCCTAAGTCCAAAGGAGTGCTGGGCCCCATTAGAAATCATGATTGCATTATGTGGTGCAGGCTCATGTCCATCATGCCTACACTGGCTAATGTAAACATCAGGCCACTGGGTGCCCCTGCTCTGACTGCCTGGCTGCCATGCAGGTCTGAAGCTCCCTAAGGATTATTTCGCTGCTCTGCAGGGGTGCCTTCACAGACAGAGCCATGCAAATTCACCAGGCTCAATAATGTGGCTTCTATGAATCCCCTGTAGGATTGTCTCTGCTTCAAGCAGTAGGTGTCAGTGTGCATCTGTCATAAAGGAGGTGCAAGTGAAAAATATTAGGAACCCTGAATAAAGCTGCTTTTAGTGGGGCTAGTTTTCTGTGTAGTAACAAAGTAGTGTAAAAATTATTTACCACGTTTAAAGGAAGCATAATTTGATCTGAGCTTGTGAAAGTGCTGAAAAAATAATGAAGGCCTGTACTCTGTGTGATAGGACATCCCAGTAACTATGAGCACAACCCTTTTGGTTTTAAACTCATTATTTTCATATTTTGTATGTCATCACAACACTTCTCTTTGGTGAAAGTGTGTTAAATGAAGTAGTTGTCCTAAAATGGATCCCATGTGAGTTTGCAGTATTGCATCTCACAGTGTGGAGAGTGGATAGCATTTAGACCTTATAAATACCTATGAATAGGAATTTGCTAGATCAGGGATTGAAATACTATATTCAGGAGGACTTCAGGAATTTCCCATCTGTAATGTCAAAGCCATTTAAACATCCTCAACTTTGCTGAAATAGCAAAAAGTTTTTGCATCTGTTGAGGCTTTCTTACTGTTGTGCTTGGCTTTTAAAAAAGCAAAAACAAGAACAAAAGCCACCTTTGCTTCCTGAATAAATCAGATGGACTGTAAATACATCTCAGCAACAGGTGACTTTAGTACCAGGCTGCAAGTATAGCTTATGAATTAGGCCATTAGGTATTGTCAAGAATTAATTAAATTACTTCATAAATAAAAACCCAATCCAGGAAAACACTGTGCCGGTATGTTAGTTTCCTAGTTTGCTCTGTTTGATGTTTTTTTCTTTCCTCTTTATGTCTAGATGCTAAGATATTTTGCTCAATAGTGGCTTGAATGAAAGAAACCAGGAGAAGGGGCATTGATATCCAGCTCATTGATATTCAACATCTGCTATCACAAGATGCCCAACGCAGACCAGACAAGGTGCAGGCATTACATGATATAGTTCTCTCTCCAATGCATATCTTTTAAACTTAAGGAGTGCTAGTTATGGGGCACAGGTGAGATTTAATGGTGATAGAAAATACCACCTTGTCCTTAATACTGAAACAGAAGAAAGGAGGCCATGCAATAAGAAGTGTGAAGTAAGACATTATCAAGAGCTGATAGAGCACCTCTGAAAGTGAGCAAAAGACTTGGGTAAACAAGTTAGACAAAATTGGGAAGTGCTAGAGATGAGACTTCCCAAAAGGAAAAGCATGAGGGTCATAAGAAACAAGTTCAAAAGTTCATAGTGCTTAAAACAGTTGTGCCTTTATGCAGGTTTTCTGGCTGGCTTTCTGAAAGTAAAAGTCCCCCAGCACTGGGAAACTGTCCTGCTGCCTTCAGTCACCTGAGGAAAACCTGTAATTTCTATGAAAAGTCAGTATTTCTCAGTGTGCTCTGCAACAGCAACTGCATAATCTAATAATCTAGCTGTGGAGATAATTGACCGTACGTATCAGTGAAATGGAGCAGATGTGAGGAGAAAATAATTAACTGAAGTAGAACATGAGTTCCCATTGTCTGGATGATTTACTGAGCAAGGCAGCTGCCTGCACAGGCAGACATGCCAAGAGGGCTCTTCCAGGCATGGCTCACCCTGCCTGCTCCACATAAATCCAACAGCAGAGCGACTTCTGCCACCCAGGAAGTTTGGAAAACCCCACAGGATACACCCTGCCCGCCTGGTTGCTTGTCTGGGCTCTGAAATCCTTACAGGGTGGTGTCTTTGCCTGGGTTTGCCAGCATGCTCTTGCACCACCTGTATTGTCCTGCAGCAGGTTTGAATCCTAAAACCACTGTGTAACTCTCCCCTCCACCATTTGTTTTGGATGTTAAGTTCTTTTGTGTAAGAAAGGTTGGTGGAGAGTAAGTGAAGCAATTTAGCAACATGTTTAAATAAAGCTTCAAAATTAAATAGCCAGAAAAGTTACCAACTGTAGAATTAAAAGGAAGTTAGTGTATCTAGAAAAGCTCTGATTTAAAATCTGTCTTATTGAGAGGGGCTAATAAAAGAGCATTAAGTTATCACAGAGCTAAAGATAAACTTTGGATTCAGTACAATAAAATCAGAGTATCAGAGCTTTGTTTTGTAGTTATCCACTCAGCAGGCATTTAATGGATACATACTTCCTTGTTATTTGTCAGTAGTTTGAAAATCACCATGTTACTGTCTTTCTTACAGAATCCGTATTGCCTGAACAGGGATTTTCTAGATACAGTATACAGTAAATTAATTGTTATGCATCATTAAAAATTAGTCAAGTTAATGTACTTAAAACTAGATTTGTGTTAGTAAAGCACAGTTAACTGTGAATTAGAATGTACTTGGGTGTTCGAAAAATTTTTATTAGTAGAAAAACCTATATCCTAGGGATGTTTTAGAAAAGCTAAAACCCAAACAATTCTTTCTTCCTCTTCACAACCACTTTCCTGGCATAAAAACAGAGAAGAAAAGTGTGATACGAAAGACAGCCTCACTCAGTTTGGCTTGCTTGTAGGTACCATAAAAAGGTGATACAGCATTAATCTACTCCCATGGGTGTAGGACCTGTAGCAAGCATGTGAATTTTATCTTTTAATGTGGGTTAGCCTACCACACTAGCACCTTACTTGCTAATATGTCTCCATGGGAGACCAGGTCTTAAAAAAGTTTTGGGCTGGGAAGAGGCCACATAGTTCCTGTAAGCAAACAGGAAAGCAAGTAGGGTGCTTGAAATGTGCACTTCAAATTCCAATGTCATCCTGTAGTTGATAGTCAAGATGTTAGATATGAGAAGAGTGTTATCTTGCAAATTTTGTTTCTTGTATGCAGATATTTTATCTGTAATAGTAGGTACAGTAATAGTTGTTTGTATGTCTTCATGAAATTATCTGAATGACACAACTGATCAGGTCCTGCTCAGGTAATGTGGAACATACTGGGAAGTCCATGACTGCTTTTCTGATGTGCCACCACTCTGGTGACCTGTGGTGGAACTGGAGAGTAGCACTGAGTGAAGCTGGGACTGGCAAGGATGTGTGTGTGGTTAGACCCCAAGCGAACACACCAGCTCAGCCTGAAGCACGTTGCAAGTGTAATTTGCAGCTGGATGTTGTGGGGAGGAGTCACGCTGGTTTGTTGGTTTTGTTAAATTAGCTCTAGTGACCCCTCATTTATCCTTCTCTTCCTCTGTTGCTGCCTGTTGCCCAAATGACACTCAAACCCAGGAAAGCCTGTAAAGTGGTTATCTGAGAGTGCTGCGCCTTCTTAGCTAGCTCTGGCCCCATACAGTGAAGTGCAAAGTATTCAAGGGAAGCAGAAACAAAGCCTTTGGATAACGAGGGCAAATCACCTGTTGATGGTTCTGCAATGAAATTACTTTGGGAGACTGGTGAAGACTGAAAACAATGAATGGCTATTATGGAAGGAAGAACATCTTGCATCCAGCTTGTCTTTTGTACCCTGACCACATTTTACTGGGGTTTATCCTCTGGTTGTACTCTGCAGATATGGATAATTTGAAATGAAACCCCTAGGCCTGTAGTTTATTTGACTTAAGGGAGGTTGCAGGAGGGGTAAATAGGCAGCGCCACCTTATCTGCAAGGCCAAGTCAGCTGAGTCAGTGAATGAAAAAGGGGCAGGATGGGACACAGCTTGGCAGAAGGAAGAAAGTGACATCTATGCCAGGTCAGCTTGTTTAGAAGGGCTCTGAAGAGTAAGCGATAACATCTACATTTGTATCAGCTTTTCCTGAGCCTGATAACAGAGGTGAAAAGAAGCATGCATGGATTTTAATTTTTAAAATGTGAAGCAAAAAATAGATGTTCTTTGAGCGCGTTCAAAGAGAGAATAGTTAAACAGAGAGAGCAGTTAAATATTAAGCGTATACATTTTCAAGTCAGCTTCAAAAAGCAAAGACTTCTGTGATGAGGCTGAAACATCAGCAGCAGAAAGCCAACAAGAAAGCAAAAATATATTACAAAAAATCTGTAACATGTTGAGGTTGAGATACTTGCTGTTAGACCTTTGCCTATTGCATGGGAATGACAGGGAAATTAATTGTTGAGGATCCTGACTTGTCAAAATGTGCCACGTCAGTGAGAGTGAAAATTCCTTAAGGGGAAAACCTGTGACATGTGTACACAATTGTTGTTGGGACAGCTCAGACCTTTGAATCTAAGCACTGCAAAGAGCAAGAGGTTTAAAGACCTTATTTTGATAATAGAATGTAACTTTCTTATCTTTTTTTCTTTTATATAGTGCCCACGTTTCACAAGTCAGTAGCAATGTTCCTGCTACAGGAGAGTAAGTGTCTTTTATGATTTTGTAGCTATCTTTCTTGGAGCTTTTTAAAGTATTGTTAGTTATTCTTTGATTTCTCTTTAAGAGTTGTTCTTACATAAACAACGAGTAGGAAGGATAAAGGATTGTTTCCCAAAGCAATTCATCTGCAATGATAATAAATCACTTCCTTCTGAAAATTTCTCAAGCTCTTGGTTCTTTGCTCACTGTGCCTGTGATGCTTTGCTTAGGCAGAACTTGCATATTTTGAGAAGCTGTTTGCACTGTGTCATCCTTTTGTTCTTGTTTGCTCCCTGTTGCATCCCAGCAGAGGACGTGACTTGACCCTACTGCTGTAACTGGGTGGGGCAGAGCTAAAAGGAGTTGGCTCCTTTGCCGGAGCTGGGGATTCGCAATGGCTGATGGATTTGCAGAACTGATCTTGGTCAATAGTGAAATACGGACATACTTGCCTAGTTAAACCATCTGGGCTTTTGCAGTTGCTACAGTCTTCTGACTTTCCCAGGAGCTGCAGTCCCAGCAGGCTTTCAAGTATAGCAACTTAGTACAGTTTTTGTAAAGGTGAAATCAGCCCAAGCACAGATACCCATACTGTAGCTACTCGGTTGAAAATTAATCAGCAAATTTTGAAATAACATTTTAATTACGGAAAAAAAAGTAGAAGCCATACATGGACTTTGGAAATGCATGTTTGAAAAACCCATTCTTCAGTGACTGCTTAAAGCATTGCAAGAAACAGAGATGGGATGGGGATGTGTACAAAAATGTGTTTCTATATGATCTCTCTGGAAAAAAAATTTCTTTTTCACCTAAAAGCTTCCTCTGATGAAGGAAGGGAATATTACAAGAAAATGGCAGTGCCAAAATGAAAATTTGGTTGTGTTGAAAGTTCAAGTAGTGCCACATCTTTAACTGATGCATCTTTAACTTCAGGGTGCTCTCACACCTGTGTCAGGGTGGCTGTGAATACCCAAGAATGTGTGAAAACAGCATGAACTCAGAACAAAACCCATGCTTGGTCACAATGCATGTGAGGAGTTTGTAGTGAGCTACTGTTTGCTTATTGTCATCCCTCTGTGAGACAGCAGTGAATCATCTTTTTGCAGGTGATGCATTGCCTTACTGAGGTGGTATTGCACAACAGGCTTGAACACTTTCAGCATGGCTGGGTATCAAATATAGTTTTGTCAGAGCAGGGGTTTTTAAGTGGAGGATGGAAGTTAGGCACCAATGTCTGTAGTTGCAGTAAGTAAAATTAGTTGTTTCACTGAAATTTCAGACATCCCTAGAAATAAAAAGAGCAGTATTAATTGAGGAGGCTCAGCTATTCTGAGGAGCTTGAACCAGCGGGTATCTGAAGATTTTTGGCTTTGCTCTTTGCATATGTCGTAGCACTGGAACATTCTGTGCTGCTTTGCCATCCTAAGAAAACATAACCCACAGATACCCTTGTTTTATTTATTGCTGCAGAAAGGGAGCTCCACAAAGTCTTTGAGCTCAATTTGACCTTATTTTTCGGCTTGACAGGTATTTAGAGAAGACAATCCGCTCAGCTGTGGAGCAGCATCTCTTTGATGTTCATGGCTCAGGTGGCCAGAGTTCAGAGGACTCTGAATCCGGGACATCTTCAGCCTCTTCTAATGTGTCTGCCAGGCAGAGGAGGCGACACCACAAAGAGCAGGAGGAAGCCCGGAGAAACAGAGACATGTATGAGCCTGATTTCTTTGTTTGGAAAGTATATTTAAGTCTACTCCGGTCATGTCTTCTTATCAAGGCAATGCTACATTCTGTTATGAAAGGAACTTTTGCCCGGAATTGAAAGTGCAAAGCAGACTGCAGTGCCTGTGCAGAGCTCCATGGCATCAGGAGAGCTGGGAGATTTAGAGTTTACTAGATGATGGAGTGGGGCACAGCATGATAAGAATCTGGGGGGCTTAGCAGTCAATTTTTTAATTATAGTATTTGGAAATTGGTTACTTACAGTATTTGCTGCATTAGTGGAAATTCCCAAGCAGTTGGCTCTGCTGCCTGTAACTTTTTTTAGATAAAAACATTGGACTCAGCTGCTTTTCTGAATTCAGAATGTCTTAAAAATGAGATTAAGTTCTGCTTTTGTGTGTGGAGGCACAGCTTGTGTTTGGGTTTAGTGAGGAGACTTGGGAGTTTGTCAGAAATTAGAATTTTGATCAGAATCTAAGGTTTGAGGTTTTTTTATCCTCCCTATTATGCAAAGTTTAAACATGACTTAGTAGTGAATTTCATGAAATGTCTGTCAAAGAGTAAATACCTGTTTTTCCATTCATACTCCTCTAGTTGTGACATATATTGTGTGGCAGAAATGTATTACCACCACAGCTTTAACAAACTTGTTACACAAGGCATAGCTGTATTTGAGAAATTGTAGCACAGACTTTGCAAGGCTGCATTCTAATCAGTGCTTAACTGGTAGCATCTGTAGCACAGCACTAGTTCTTGTAAAGAATATGTATGCTTCACTGCAGTATTGGATTGCTAGGATTTGAAGTTGATCCCAAAATAACCATCTATTCTCCTGGTTTTGTTTCCTGGGTGCTGAGTTCCCCAAATTCTATTGGATCTGTACCTTCTTATACGAAGCTACTTTTATACAGATGCATAGCCATCAATACCTCATGTTAATATTGCATCTGTGGTATTTCCCAAAATGTGTCAGTGCTGCTGTTACACAAAAAATCTGTAGTTACAAAAAAAAAAAAATATCAAACCTGCACCATTTTCATAGTGAATCAAATTATACTGTAAAGATGGCCTGGGAAATTGGCACTTGCAAGTCACCAGAGTATCTAGCAGCAGCTCTAAAGTAGTTTTTCTTGTTAAGTAGCCCTGCTGACAGGCTTCTCAGGTAAGTAGGTCAGAGACTGGCTAGTGTACGTGTTTGGAAGCATATAGTACTGCAGGGCTTTTCTTCAACGCTGCGTTACAGAGCTGCCTTTAGGTATGATTGACACAGTTATTCAGGCTCTGTCCAGAAAGCTGGAGCCAAGGATTTAAAGCACTTTTGGAAGTTTTAAATGCTGGCTGTGGTCCAAATTGTTTTCCCTGGTTCCCTTAGGTCACATTGCTGGGATTTCTCTGGGTAAATTGTCAAAATTGAGAATTCCTTTCAAAAGGTCTTTCTGTAGTTTTTTTGATTGTCAGTGACTTCATCTCCTTGCCTTGTGATGGATCACAAGAGGATTTGTAATGTCACAAAGTGGGACTACAGGCAGGAAGAGTGTTTATCACAAAATCACATAGGTGAACTCCCAGGCTTTGAAGCTTACATAATCTACACACTCAGAATGTGTAATTGGTCTGCTGAAAGGTTTGTTAAAACTTCCACAAAGGCAAATGTGTTATCTTAGAAGTTTAGTCAGAGATTTATCATACCTCTTTGTATCTCTTTTCCACCAACGAAACCTGGAGATCTGTGATCGTGAAAGTCACTGGAACCTTCTAGTTTTGTTTTTGTTCTGAGTACTTGCCATGCTGACACTGTCCAGATACTACAGAGTAACTGGTTTCTTATCACACCAGTCAAGTCTAAATGAATTCTCCTGCTGTTCATGAAAGCAGGCTTTGGAGTTGCACAGCACTGTGTAAGACAGCCACACAGAGGGTTAGCAAATGTTCCAGTTTCAGTGTCAAGTGTAAGCAAGCTGCCTTTAGTCTCTGGCAGGGCATTGAGACACCTTGTGTTTCTCCTGCTCCCATGGTGTAGTGATGTGTATGTGTATCTTCACTGTTGGACAAGGTAGAGAGAAGACTACTAAACAACTTACAAATGGAAAGCTGCCTGCTGAAGGATCCAATAGGACAAAATAAGCCATATGCCAGACTTCTGTAAACAGGCACAAACCCTGCGGGCCCAGAGAGTCACAGTGAGTGCATCACGTGATGACTTAGGGTTGGCTGTCCCATTCTCTTCCCAACATGGCAAAATAGTCCCCTGTCCTAGCAGTTGCATTACCATTGCAGAGGTACATTCCCTTTTATGTTTTGTGTAATGCCCAAATAGAAATCAAACATTTTGGCTAAAGCACCACAGTCCTGTTCTTGCATTTGAGAGTTATGAGTAAGAGGGCCAATTATGCACTGTCATGCACCAAAGGAGATCCCTGGACCGCAGCTGTGAGTCACTTTTCTAAATTAAAAGCACGTGTCTCAAAGGAAAATATGCTTCATACTCTCTATAAAAATTCCACAGACAGCCAGGAGCTAGTCCAGCTTCCGTGTGAAGGTTTCTGTGTATTTGGTTTAGTGGCAAGTGAATCAAATCCCAAACATTGATCCTCAAAGCTTTCTCACCTGAGGTGCATACACTTGGCTTTCGCTCCTCAGTGGGATTTAGCATTGCACCGTGTGTGTTTTTGGCTCCATTGGGAAGAACCAGAGATAGTGGTTTCATAGGGAATAGATGATGTTGCTGGAACTGCACCAGTCAGTATGATGTAGTTCTCTATTGCTACCATAAATGTAGCAAGAGAGTGTTTTAAACAATCTCTTCTTGTAATGTCCCTTTTCTTTTTAGGGAAGTTGTCAACAAGGAAAACATTCCCTCTGGATTCAGCAGTCTTGAAGATTGTATACTAGCTGCTCAAGATGTAGAAAAATTACAAGACACCAGCTCTGGATATCTTAGTGAAAGGAATAAATCAAAACGGCAGAAATCTAGCACCAAGCTCTCAGAGCTTAATGACAACCAGGACAGTCCTGTGGTAAGCCAGCATGCTGCACTATTTGATGTCTATTAACTAGGATGGGAAAAACATTTTTTTATTTCAGTTCATGTCTGGTTCCTTTAGGTAGCCATTTTTGCCTGCAATATGGGCCTCAGTGCCTGTTTTGGACTATGGGAAGCACGGATCCTACACTTGTAACCCTTGTGATGAGACAACCGAGAAACCTTATTTCTGCTGTGATACTCCATGTGTAGTCATTTTCTCTTTATACAACTTTTTGCTTTTTTCTTTTGAATTTGGTGAAGCATTTTGGAAAACATAAAAGGATATAGGTCTTTTTCCCAGTATTTCAAAAGCCTTGCAAGGAATTTGGAGCCTTAAATGTAGGTTCTCATGTTCAGGTCAAGTTTATTTTCATATTCGTGCTAAGTTCTGAAACTATATTTCAAGTGACTACTTGATAATGAGATGGCAAAGGTGTTTCATGCCTTTTCCCTAAACCCTGTATTTCACTGTAGTTCTTGTAATTTGGAAAGCACTTTGAAGTATGTTGGTCCAAAAGGTGATCCCTCTATCCACCTTTTACTGAAGACATCAATGACATTGTTATAACGTTGTAAAAATCTGGAATACTGTAGAACTTTTCCAGCATATTCTCGTGTGATCTTCACAGTAGAGGACAGTTTGCCTACTTCTACAAGCTGCAGAATAAAACTGGTTTACCCTCCTTCCCTCTCAGCCAGAGCGAGCACTGACTGGAGTGTCAGCAGCTGAGAAACCACACTGTGCTTCAGCACAGGGTCTGCATGCAGTGGCAGAAGTGCTGTGCCTGCACCAAGCATGCTTTGCATGATGAACAGGAACAGCAGGAGCTGTGTGAAAACACTGTCCTGAGCTATAGGGCATTTCCTTCAGTGGTGCTTGATTAAGTTTTAGAGCCTTCTCAGGATCTGTGGTTTTTTGCTGTCCCGAGATGTGTAAAAGTTCTTGTCTTGCAGCCCGTGTGCCCGAAGAAAGAACCAAGGCTCTTCAGATTCAGTCTCAAGATATTTTATTCTTTTCTTATCTATAACATTTTCTCTTTGCCCAGCCGAGGTCTGTGTGGCAGGGTAGCCATCGGCACACTGTCCTTTCAGGGTGGTCCTACCTTTTTATACTACAAGTTACGTATATTATGTTTACGATAATTTTCCAATAATTATCATCTATGTTAGACAGTGAAGTTCTACTCTAAACCAATCGTAACTTGCCAACTCCACAGAAGAAAATGGAGATGAAGAAGAAGAACTAGACACACCCAATTTCCTCCATCTTGTGTTCAAAAACCCCCATTCCCAAAAATCCTAAAATCTACATTTCCACCTTGTGATAGCACTACTTAACTTTTGTGACTTTCACGTTCTCAGATAAGGCTGGTAATTTGCTCCAAGGGCTATAATCGAACTTACAAGTGTTCTGGGCATCTTTCCAGGGCCCCTGCACCCCCTGGCCAGGGTCTCGAAAACTCTGGACACCCAAAGGAATGTCCTGAGTTCCCATAAGCCCGCTGAAAAGAAATTCTTAATGTGACCTTGTGTTTGGACTCATTTTGTTTAGATTGCAATGATCTGATGCAAAATTGCAATGATCTGATGTTCTTACCCTGTGCAGAGATTCTAGAAAGAGGGGGATTTGCTTTTCATTATGATCAAAGGAAGGCAAGATGCCAAAAATTGTACACTGTGCTCAATTTAGTAACTTAAATTTAGTGCTCAGTATCCACAATCTTCTCATGTGATACTTCACGAAAGCAGAGTGTTACAGACACATTCACACTTCTGTCTTTGCTTATAGCAATGCACTTCAAGATAGGCAAAGGTCTAGTGCTTATGATCTTTTCAGCACCTTTTCTCTGTGCCTGTGGAGTGTAAAGCAGTTTCAATGTAAATGAGAATTTTTCTCAGGATTTAGGAAAGAAAGTACTGACAGAAGTGTCCACTTTTGCTGTGGACCTGGAAAGCATTCATGAAGTCTTCAAATGTGCCCAGAAGAAATGTTCGCAAACTTAGCTGTGCCCACTGGACTTCACCCTGCCCCTCATTTTTTGACCTCTTGAAGGGCAAAGGCTGAAAGGAATGTAAAATTAACTAATCTTGTATCAAAAGCACTTTGACCAAGATGACCAGCAGTGTGGTTCTTGCTTGCCCTTTTATAGGAAATGTCAGAGTGGGATGATCAACTGCAAGTATCATTATGAAACATCTTGCAGAGAGCATGGTGCTATTGTTTTGGAAGAGCAGAAGCTGCTTTTTAAGTTTTAATGAGTATGTTTTATTACATACTTGCATCTTAGAGACTGCCAGAGGGATGTGTGATGGTTTAGCTTTCTTTTGGCTACAGCTTTACACATCAAATAATAACCCCAATTAGACTACCTACTTGGAGTATAACAAAATATGCACCTTAGCATTTACTAATAGGCCTTTGTAGGCCTTTGTCATGTAAGCAAGTTCATGATGTTGTCTCTCCCTAAACACCCTTTTCTGAGCATTCATTTATTTTAAAGCCTGAAAGAGTATGTAGGACAGTGTGTGGAAGCTTTCCTCTTAGCTGTCTGATTGCATCTGGCTCAAAAGCGCATGTCAGCAGTGAAGAAACTGTCAGTTCCACTTAGACTCCCAAGCAAACCAACCACAAAACATTAAAAGCTTGTAACTGTATTTTAGGGACATGGTGGTGGTAACCACGTATCACTAGGACTTGAAGAATCAAATTAGGCAAGGGTAGAATGACAGACCTGTGTCACTATAGGGGGATGGAGGTGTAGCAGGTGAGAGAGGACTGTGACCTCCAACAAGAAGTCTCTGCACGTAGTTTCCAGGGCAGGAACCCACTTCCTCCTATTTAAGAGGGACTTGCCCAAAACCCAGGGTAGAAGGCCTCCTGGACATGTTCTTGAAGTGGCCACATGGCTTGTCCACTCAGTACTCAACAGTGTTAAGTTCTTAATGGTAGCCAAGACAAATCCCAGAACAAGAGGTCATAACCAGTTGGATTGCTTGCCCTGCATTCATATTAGCCCAGCATTACATCTGTGCAGTCTCTTTGCATTCTTACACGTGTTTAAGAAGAAACTAAGGAAAGGTTTGGCTGAGAAGTGGAGGGTTTTCTAACATGAACATAAGGAGTTCTGCTGAGAGGTTACTGTGGATTTTGCTACCTACTCTTAGAGGAGTTGCACAGGCCAAAGAATTGTCCCCAGGCCTAGGCTCTCTGTCAGTCTGTAAAATGGGAGCTGGTGGGGTACTATGCAGCATTATTCAATTCTGATGTTTTGAGGTTGTCTGGTGAAAGAGATGAAGCAGTGAGCAGTTGGGTTTTCTTGCGATTTATGGCCAGTAAAGTGTGGGGTTTGTTTTGTGCAGTGGGCAGTAGTGTGTTACCCTTTTCCTAGAAATCCTGTTGGGTATTTCTGTATTTGATCTGTTTAATGGCCTGCAGCTTGAATCTGTTTCTCATATGTATCTTACTGCTTTAATATTTACTGTATTGCAGAGTATGGAAAACTTTAGCTCATCCAAACCTATAGACAGAACAGGACCTGATGACATGGAAATTTTATCTGAGGAAAGGTGATTTTAATTTTATTTTTTATATATATATGTTTTCCTTTCCCTGTGGTTGTAGTACAGCCTGAGAGATCTCCCACCCAGGCCGTGAGGGTGACATGTCTGCCACAGAACAGATTACCCACCATGTTTCCTTGAACACAGAGCTTCCTGGAGCACTGTTTGTGTTGTGTGGGCTTTGCCCTGCAGCACATGCCACCAAGGCTCTTTTCCCAACCTGACAGGAATGTCACTGAAGGTGCTGATGATGCAGACTTGAAAAGAAATCAGCTGTGGAGCACCTGAATCAGCATGCTCCACATGGGAATGCAGGACCTATCCTACCTGGCCTCTGGGTTGGGAATCCAGCACTTTCCCTTGTGCTGCACTCTTCTGTGAGAGCTATACAGCCTCACTCTGCTCACCTGAGATGACAATTTCTCTCAACAGTTACATTTGTTGGGACAGTTTTATTGGTTTGAATTAAGGGCACTGGAATTAAATGACATTATTGTTCTCAAATAGCTCCTGAGAGGAAGCAAAAAACGTGTTGTTTAGCAGCTTGAAGTGCTGCAGCCCAGCGAGTCCCTTCATTTACTATGTGAATTAGTGAGTCCGCAGGAGTAGCAAGAATGTAAAAACCTTTGTATGCAGAAGTCTTGCTTGTTTTTGTTACTAGACAAGTCTGGTTTTGTGTTTGTAATATATTGGTTTGTTTTTGTTTTTTTTTATAGCAAAGAAAGTGAAAACGATGAGGTTTTTTTCAGACATTCTCAGGTTGGTATTTTTTTTGTTGCTCTTTTTGTGTTTCAGATTTGTAGTCTCTAAATGAGTGTTTTATTGAGCAGAAACAAGTAGTTATGCATATAGTTTTGTTTTTCACAAGAGAAATTGAGTTAGCATGTACTTTTTCTGTCCCTTACCTCTGCTTTTTATTTACATAGTTCAGGGAGCCTCTCAACCTTTGGGGAGTCTGATAGCTTCTGCTTCCTTGCCTTTGATCCCTCCTTGCCAAAAAGGGAAGGATCACTGAAGTCAGCACTGTGATTTAAGTGGTGTGAAGCTCCCTTATTAATTATGGCAAACAGGGCATCTGACTGCTTATCTGCCAGGGTAGTAAGATTAGCTTGTCTCTCTTGATTTCTCTAAAATCATTTTGCCTTTTATTTATAATTTCCTAATGCAGCCTGTTGCTTTTGAACATAGGTGTCTGTAATCCATTTGTCTTAGAAAACTGGATCACCTCCTGCTTCTAACAGTTGATGGCTGGGATGGATGACAGGAGGGGAGATGTGATGTTGATGGCAGCAGACACACACGCATACACTTCTTTCACTGGCTTTATGGTGTTTTCAAAGATTGGGGTTGGGTGAGGTTGAATCCCTTTGCGATCCCTGGTTCATTTGGATTTGCTTAAAAAACCTCTAGACAGCCAAACATTTAAAATACTGGGGAGAGTTATCTGAGGCACCTCTCCCTCATTTGTCCATTTGAAGCGGGCACAGTAAAGCAGCTGTAGGCACTGTCTGGTTTCTCTGGCTCTCTGGAGTTGAATGAAGGCTGGTAGTATTTTTAAATTAGACTCCTCCCGTGTTTCTTTTAAAAATAAAAGCCGCTATGCATTTATTGCCTTTGAAAGACTTCATTTCTGGTAGGAATTATTTCCACCTAGCAGGAGAGGTAAAAGGTTGCTAACAGCTGAGCTCTGATCAGCTGTGTAGTAGCTGGTGAAGTTTGTGGGACCCTGAAATATGTACCCTCTGCAAAGGGTGTTAAGGGCTGCTTTTGATCACTGCTCTGACTGGGCTTACATGGATCTCCTGTTTTGCTGCCAGAGAGTCAGTAATCCCTTGCACTTGCTCATGAGCTGTTGTATTTTCCAGAGCCTAGATTTTGCAACACCTTGCTCCTCACGTACCCACTTGCATGTGGAAAAGCTGCTGTTGCTGCCATGCAACACAATACTCCTATTAAGCTTTACATTAGCCTGGTAGAGATACATTTAAATATGAAATCATAACCTTAAAATAAACTACACTTTAGGGGAAGTTTTAAAGTGTAAAATTTTAACTGCAGGAGAGGATCTTAACCCAGAGATTGTGTATTATATAGGAATTACAAGGTCAAGAAAATGTTACATTCCTTCAGAGTTGTTTTACATTCCTTGGCCCTTATAAGCCTTTTGCTTAGGGCAGCTTAAAGACATATATTTCATAACAAACAACTCATTCAAGTTGAGGATGGGACAGGGTTCTTCTTATTCTTTTCTCTTTCTCACCCTGCCACCAGTCTAAAGCTGTTAGGAAAAGGATTTGGAATTTGCCATAGCTACCAGTTGTGTTGACTTGGGTCTCCATGAGACTGTAAAAATACCTTGAAACAGAGGCCTGAAGTGAATTTTCAGTGGTTTTGTAACATTCATAATCTGCTCTTGGAAGTAGCTAAGCTCTAGGATGAAAAACACAGGTTTCTGATACCCAGGTTTTGATAAGGGAAAAGTATTTAAGATTCATACCAACATGGCAACAAATGTAGAGGGGTGTTGGCATGGTTCAGGTAGAAGGAAGGCAGCACAAAATGACTGTGTTCTTGCATCAGATTGTATTCCTAAAATGTGCTTAAGGATGCTCCTGCTTGTGGCTGTAATGGATGATCGCATGTAGAGGAAGCAAGCCTTTTATATAGGGTTGATTGGAATCCATATGTAATTGAACAGAATACAACCTCCTGATCAGAATTTAAAAGTCTTTCTGTTGCCATTTATTTCTTGCTTTTTGAGCTACTCTTTATGCTCAATCTCCATTGGAGCAGGGAGAATGAATGCAGCTGACTTACCCCCAGGCTACTTAGATCTGTAGTTACTGGTGCCTGCAATGCATGGCTGCAGAATCAGCTTCTAAAAAGCAGAATTCAAGTAGAAATCTTCTGCTTTGAAGATTTTTTGTCGTCATTTATGTGATATCTGTACTGAACTGTGACTGCAACTGTTAACAACATCATCAACTTGTTGCCCCTTTGATTTGTAAGAAATTGTGGCTCATCTATGCCTAAAGCAAAGTAGTTCTCCCTTAGTTGCTTCTTTTCCTAGAGATTGGCAGCTGGTGGCATCATCAAAAAAAGAAAATAAATTATTGGAATACTGAATTGTCTACCACTCTATGGGTTTGGAGCATTAATGCAAAGGAAGTTAAACATCTGCTTTCTTGAGTCTCCTGGGATTGTACCACCATTGTTCTTCAGAGCACCTAATGATTTATTCATTGTGTTAGGGCCTACATCAGTGAGCAAGGAAAGGAGAGTAACTGGCTGCAGCAGGGCACAGGCCTGCTTTTACACATCTTTTAAGTATTTCCAACGACTGAAATGACTTCAGGAGGAAGAAGACATTGATACGATCTTTCTAATATATGTCTAATGGAAATGTTTACTTATCTGGGGAGTGCCCTTATATCTGCTACAGATATCTTTTAAGAGTCTTAATAAGTTAGGAGATTGTACACTCTTCATAGAAAGACATTTATCTCTAATCAGTATCAGTAGTGGTGATGAGGAAGTATTCTCAGGTTGCTCCCCTTGAAATTGTTAAAATCTAGGTACTTTCCTCTCCTTCACACTTCTTTGTTATTAAAAATAGCATCTATTATGAAACTTGGTGCTTTATTTCTTTTCCTTGCCTTAAAATATCACCTTTAAATACTGTGCTGGCAGTTTACAAGCAGTTTATCAATTGATACTGTTGGCCACTGACCAGTCTTTGTTTGTGAGGTACACAAACTATTTAAATCCTGGCAGGAAATTTGTCAGTGGACTTTAGAGAAATATTTAAGTCCTCCCAACCTGGAAGAAGCTTAAAAGATATTGAATGGTGAATTAGCATTTTTCCATGTACAGCTCTCACAATAAACACATTTGTAATCAGATTTAGCGTCAAGCTGCATGAGTCATTAGTGCTTGGCAAACTGTCACCTAGAGTTTCATTTTGTTATAACGTTTCAAAAAGGCCATTTATTGAAATGAACAGGAAATACACACCTTACACAAATACAATGCAGAACACTCTTTACAAAGAGTGTAATTCTCGATTAATCGACCAGATTTTTAGAACAGCCCAGGTTGAAAAGGACTTCAAAAGATCACCTGATCCAACCTTTTGTGGGAAAGGAAGCCTAGATGAGATTATTTAGCACTCTGTTCAGTTGCAGGGATTGATGGAACTGAATCCAGACAAAAACATTGATTCATATGATCTGTCTACTGGGCAACTTTTTTCCCTCTTCATGGAAGTTACTTGTTTTTCTCTGCTCAAAAAGGAAAATATGCACCAAACACATCACTAGCTTTCTGCAGATGAAAAAAGTAAATGTGCCTTAGTGGCTTGTACTAAGGATATTGAAGCATTTGGCTGTGCTTCTGGATTCACGAGGAAAATAGCTCCAGAAATACTGGTTATTTTCTTTTGTCCCGTTTTCTTCCCATATCAGAATAGACACATTGTTTACTAGGTTTTCAAAATACCTGCAGAGGGAAAACATGCATGCTGACAACCCACTAGACTATATTTGAGAGAATTATGCCTAAGCTGTTCTTAACAAATCCAAATAGTATATGTAGTAACGTAATCCTGTGTATTCATCTAGCTCTGTGTTTGTTGGTGGGTTTATACATATCACACTACATGTTTATGTACATGCATTACACTTCCTTTTTCCTACTGCCCTCTGTGAGGCATTACAGCTAATTCCTTTTGGAGTGACAGAAGCGCTCTCATCAGGCGCAGTCACAGACACGCGCACTGTGTCTCTGGATTGTGGGAATGGCAGGGATTTCTGCATAAATGCACACGACGTGTGGTATGTGCAGGGGGAGCAGTGCTGAGACAGACAGCACTTGCTTCTAGGTAGTACTAGCTGATGAATCACGTACTTGACAGAACTCTGCTTTTTTTTCTTGTTTTTTTATTCCTGTTACTGGATGCTTGTGTGAATTTTTGGCGTTTACCCAGAGTCCACACTGCTTCCAGCTGAGATGCCAAACCCTACTGCCGTTTGGATTTGCGCAACACCGCTTTAATACCCAGAGCTCCTCCATAAATAGTTCTGCTCTCCCCACGCCCAGCTAGAAAACAACCACAGGAAATCGGGGAATGTGCAGCCAGCACAGCTTAGCTGGCACTAATTGATCTGAGCCAGCACAGCCTTCATGAGAGCATTCATGTACGTAACCTGCACTGCTGGCTGGCTGCAGTCGCTGCCTCAGGAGCTCTGGTGCCTGCTT
Source organism: Toxostoma redivivum (assembly GCA_013397375.1). Classification (NCBI taxonomy): domain Eukaryota; kingdom Metazoa; phylum Chordata; class Aves; order Passeriformes; family Mimidae; genus Toxostoma; species Toxostoma redivivum. Next base: position 906,359 of record VXBI01011364.1, read on the forward strand.
TTTACAAGGCACCATATTGCTACAGCCTCACAGCAGCAGCTTTTTTGTTGTTGCTCAAAGGAGTTGGCGCTCCCGTAGGAAGTGTACGCAGCTGCCCCCCTCCCTCTCCCTTTCTCCCTGCTTCCCTCCCTCCTATTTCATCCCAATCCACTACTGGAGGCTTTCTCAGCTGCATGCAGTTGTCAGGGCAGGCAGTCTTGGGAACTTGCAGTAGCTTTCTGAAGAAGGAAAAATTCAAAGAAGGCAGATGGACGGATGTTTTTACTGGCGTGAGTGAGCAATTAGTACATGGGGGTCACCAAACAAGGGATTTGGATTTGGAGCTGGAAGCATCAGGGTCTGCTTGGATCTTTTTAGCTAAAGGCATGAGCTTACTGCTGCTGTGGCTTACAGGGGTTTTTTTCCCCCTCTGCATCCTGAAACATTATTTTTTCCTTTCTCTCTCATTTCCATGGGTGTATGGGAACATAGCTGACTTCAAGTATGAAGATTCAAGAACATCCAAGCATGCCTGAAAACAAGTTGCAGAGAAATCAAGATGCTGATGATCAGGAAAACAGCTTTGTATCTGAAGTGCCTCGGCTGGATTTAACATCACTGTGTGATGACAGCAACTGGGAAGGTAGGATTATGTGATAGCTGGTTGTGCGAGTGAAATGAGAGAGAGGGAAACCTGATTGGGCTGGGTGTATCTTTATGTGACCATGTTCTCTTGCTAAAAACAATAGAAAAACTTTGTCCTGAATATAGAACTGAAAGTTTGGAGAAACTGGAGGCAAATACTGAATGGTACTAACTCTAATTGTCACTTGGAGGTGGAAAATGAAATGTTCTATTCTTGAAGTTACTTTCATGTTCTGTTTAGTAATGTTAAGTCCCTGTGTGTTTCAAGATGCCTTATTTCTTCGTGGCTGATCAATTGGTAATTAAGCTAGACTGCCCTACACTTTAAAGCAACTGGGTATTTTCACAGTCTAAAAAGAGCTTTTCTTCAATTGCTGTTTGGAAATAATGATTCACACCTGAAAAGCAAAGCTGGTAAAGAATACTATCTGACTGTTACTTTGTCTTACAAACAACTTTTTTTTTTTTTGTATGCTGTGAAGGAATTCTGATGAGCAGGTTAAATGGCAGTGTAAAATTGATTGTATGTGATAATAAATTGCTTGAATACTATTTCTTAACTTTCCTCTCCAGAGTACATCTTGATTGGCTGTACACTTACTTGTTTAAGAGTGGAAAACCAGGCAAACTCTGTGGGTGCTATGACCTTAATTTCATTTGAAATTGAGATGAAATGAAGGTGTCCAACAGTTTTGGGATCAAAACGTTTTCTAGTTACAGAGTGTGTGTCTGTGTACAAGCCAGAGTTCTTCTCTTAGTTTATGCTTTAGGAGTGAAAGATGGGTTTTGGCAGGGAAGAAGCAGGAAAACACAAGTGTGGTGTTTCAATACAGCAAGAGAGGGAAAATGTACAACTAATTAATTGCTCTGAAATGACAATCTCTGAGGAACCTGAGAAGGGAAGTTCTCTGCTCCTGCCTCCACAGCATACGTGACCTAGTATATTTTGCCTTTCTCTCTAGGAGGCGACTAGTTATGACACTTCAGGTGTGAGTAAAGAAAACCCGCAGCCATGACTGCCTTTGATTCAGCCAGGCAAGCAGTCACTGTGCACAGGAGGGAATTTTTCCATTTGGTTGCTAGGTGGGGATTCCCTGGATGGAATCACCACACATGCAGCACGGCTGATCAAAGCACCACGGAAGGCTCCCAGGCAGCATTGGCTACTGGATGTTTACTGAGGAGCCAATTAGCAGGGCCCTGCAGGGTCTCAAGCCAGAGTGAGCACGTCTGCGTTCTCAGAGGTGATGTGTGGCTTCAGCTGTCCTGTGAACCTTTGGAAATAATGACTTTTTTTTTTTCCTTCCTGCATTACTAATAGGAGTCATATGAATGCATGAAGGGGAGAACACAGCTCCTTTCTGTCAGCCAGAGGCTTCCCCACTGTATGAAAATAGTTACTTGATACAACTGCCTCTTAGTAGGCATGCTCTTATGTTTGGATTTTAGCTTCCTTGCTCTGCAAATATGAGACAGGATTATGGGCACATGTGACTGTGCTTCTCTGATTGCTCCTTCCTCCCTTCTGTTCACGTGTATTTCACAGGAGGAGGAGGTGGGCAGTTGCAAAAGAATCAGCTGTCTGGGGTGAGAGAGACATCATCTTCTGAAATGCGTGCCTTCCAGAATCACCATTTTGTTGGTGTGGGTGAACAGCAGCAAAATGGTGCCTCAGCAAGGATAAGACTGAGTCTTTCCTAGCTGTGGATGTGGAATCAAGCTTGCAGCAGCCAGGAAGAGGAATAGAGGAATATCTTAACATTGACTCTTAGACTGCTTCTGTAGCTAACAGCAGAGTCTGTTGTTGAGACTGGCTTTGCAGGGCAGGGTTGTACCATACATCCACAGCTTTAGCAACCAAGGCATCCTCCTTTTCCCTTCCAGCCAACCTGAATCACTCAAACCTTCACACATCTCTGCAGGATCCATGCCACAGCTCTGGTTGCATCCTGAACAAAAAAGAGAAAGGGCTGTGCCTTCAAATGCCCCAACAGTGGGCTGCTGTTTTTTTGTTTTGCTCCAGCAAATTTGGTAGGTCCATCTCTTGGGAAGTTACCCATTCCTTCAGGACATAGTTGAGCTAATGTTTGGGGTCATGGTCCTCTATATCCTCTATACTGTAGGAAATAGAGATCATCTAGTGACCAGGACAACTGCTGGGACCTTCACAAGTGACGTGTGAGAACAACTAGAGGTTCAGGACTTGCCTTCAGCTGTAGCTGTCACTGCCTCCAGTCAAATGTTAGGAAAGAGCCTTCAACAATGGACACAAAATTACACAAGACAATCTTGTGTATTGACTAGCTATTATTTGTCACTCAGGCAGGCTCTCCATCATTTAAAAAGCAGAGCTGCCTTAAAAGCACTCATTCAGGGACACAGAACTAGGATAACTGCTGCCAGGTGAGCTGGCAGGGCCCTGTACCTTTTATGTTACACTAGAAGTAATTTCTACCAGATTTTTTCCCCCCCATAACTTTCACCTCATAGTCAAATCTGTACACAGAGAGATTCGCCATACTTCTCCAGGCTGTATTCCCTTTACCTGAAGCTGAGCACAGAGAGGACAGAGACATTTTCTCCCTGCAGTGCATAGCCTCACACTTTGCCATGTGCCTGCTCTTTTTTTCCCCCTCACCTGCTAAGTATAGTATTGTGTAGGAATCATCAGGCTGTTGACACAGCACTCAGGGTATAAGCAGTGCCCCAGCAAAATTCAAGTGCTGAACTCCTTGCCTCAGTGCATTTCCCATGGTCCAGGAGTATTTTTCCGGTGTGCATTGGGCAGGTGTGGATCAGGGAGTTTAACTGCCCTGGATGTGGACTGAGCTGTCCCTGTGAAATGGGATGTCACATCTGACTGCTGGTTTTGCCTGCTAAGCTGGTCAGTGAGTGCCAGCTGAGATGGCTTTGGGAGCAGGCATGTTCAGAGCTGCTTCCACAGCTAAGATTTCTAATTATTGTGGATTACGTTTGAGTCGGATGCAGTGACTGAGGGGAACAGAGTGTTCTCTCACAGGCCAGCACTATTGTGCAGATTTCTCACCAAATGTTTCTAATTCAAGCCCAGAACTTGCTTTTCTGTCCTCAAGGAAAATCTGGAAGTATGTTGCTCTCCATAGCAGTGGCTGGCCCTGTCAGCAGATTGGGCTGAGCAGGCAGCTCAGTAAATCAATATGATGTGTGATTGCTGCTGATGTCACCCGATTACTGACACTTTAAAAAAGTTCTGTAGCTGAGATTTCAAGCAGAGTTTGCAGTAACAAGCATTTATGAAACAATCAGCAGGCATTTTTCTTCAAGCTTAAAAAAAAAATAAAAGCAGAAGTTAAAAAGAGTTTGAGTTCAAGTATTTCAGCACTTGAGACCCTGAGGGTGAAGCTGATCTACAAATAGTTTTGACAGTGACTTAATTGATACTTTCCCATGGAAAAAATCCAAAGTAGTGCAGAAAAATCCATATAGTATAGCAGAAGGGAAGCTGAATTTAGTTTTCTTTTTTTCAACGCTGTGGTCTTAGATTGGTCAGTGTATTTGTGTGTAACTCTCTTTAGCATAAGAAATCAAAAGATGATGAGGCACATTCTATTTTTATTACTAAGTATTGAAAAAAATTGCATTGTTTGCTGAATAGCATCAAAATATTAAAATTATATTTTTGATTGTTATGACATGCTATAAACAAAATACAATGTTTTCTTGCTAGCTGAGAGATGTGTTGTCTCCCTAAGTGAAAAGCGCTGTATTTGGGCTATTCTTTTGATCTGTGTAGGAAGAATGCCTGCTGGTGTATTCAAACAAGGATATTTTCATAGTTATTTATAAGATGAAGAAAATAGGTTGTTACTGAGCTAGTGAATGCTTTAGATGGGGTTTTAAATTACTTTATTCATTTCATTATGAGAAGTCTTTCTGGAGTCTTTCAAGTGGCATTTGATACTAGCACCTCAGGTGTTGTAATGAGTTTAGACTTTTTAATCCCTCTGGACGTACTTCAATTTACAGTAGCTAAGATTTGGCCTCGTTTGTTTGACAGATGGGTGTGTGTAAAAGCAGTGTTAGCAGCATGTATGAGCTGTATGGCTGCAGAGAGGGAAACAGGAGATGCCTGTGGCGTTTTGCTGGCTGCACCTCAAGTAGTATTTGTGTGTAGACACCCCTCTGCTGGCCCTGAAGCCCCCAGTAACCCTGTGACAAATATACAATGTAGTGATAAAAAAAAGGTTTTGTCAGCAAGATGGCTTGGAGCTCACCAGTAATACACCAGTTTCATACAATAAATCTTTCTTCTCATGTGAAGCACTTAATGGTTCAGGTTTATTAAAATTTCCAGCCCTCTACACAGCAGGTTGGCAGAGAGGTTGTACTGCCATAGGCGATGCTCTGTGTGCCTGCAGAGCTCTGCAGAGCCACGCCTGGCAGATGGCTGACAGCTTTGTTGAAAGATGAGCTGGTTGTGGGATTTTGAGAGGGAGAGCAGCACTTCTGAAGGACTGTAGGCTCACTACCAGCACACAGTTCCTGCTTCTGTGCCAGCTTAGAAAAGGCATGCCTGAAAGAAATGCCTAGAGAGTCAGAACAAGGCATTACAATTTTTTCACTTTCTCTGCACTGCTACAGCCATGGTGGCTAAATATTTCCCTCTTTTTTTCTTTCTTTTTTTCTTTTTTTCCCCCGTTATGGAAAATGGGGGAAGAATAGTACATGGAAAGAATGTGGAGATGAGTAGAAAACTGAGAGTTTTCCCTCAGCTAGACAGATCTGTTCAGGACAGAAGAGGAGTAAGCATAACTGCTCTGTCAAGTCAGTGGCAAAGAAAAAGTGAAATGTTTACAATCTCTGTTGAGATTTTGTTTTTCAATTAGCAGAAAGGGGGAAGTCTGACAGCATTAAAAATCATGATAGTGGATGCTTTAAAACTGGACTTCATAGCAGATACTTCAAAACCATTCAGTCCAGGAGTTCAGCAGCCTTCAGAAAAAGCTAAATGCTTTGATAGCTATCTTGGCCAAATGAATAACAAAAGATATTATGCATCCTGTTAGAGAGGAATTAGTTGATTGTGCACTGTCAGAAAAAGCAGCAGCTTACCCTTAGTGGGTTCCTGTGTGTTTGTGTCATCCAGCAATTCCAGTGGTTCCAGCTGAAGGGCCTGGCACCTGGCCAGCAGGAGAGAATGCAGTTGGACTGCAGCTCTGGTCCACTTAGTGATATGATGTAGATAATATATGTAATTGTACATATCTAAATATGTTCCTTGATGAATTGCTCTCAGAGGTCTAGCCATTTTGTGTCTAGTTGAGGTTTTGTCTTCTAAATGTATATGGTCAGCAAGGGAAACAAAATTACCCATAGAGTCAGGCCTTCCAGGAGCAAGGGTTAAAGAAAGCTGATTTTCTGTAGCAGCCATTTCTTCTGTCAAGTCTCAAGTTTTATTTTTTTTTTTAGGACTTTTTTTTTCTTCTCCTTTTTAACACTTTCTTCTTTGGAATGGGAGTTTCTGTTTTGAAGGAGTATTTTGAAATCAACAAAATAGAAAGTAGACACACCTCAGTCTCAATTAGGTTACATAAGCTGCTTTGCTGTCTTTTGGGGTTTGATCAGAGGCTCTTTGAGCCATTGCAATTCCCTGAATGTCGCCTGCTATCTGGTTTTAAATCCACCTTGGATAAAGTCACATACATCATGCATCATTAATAATGGCTTTGTTAGCTGATGTAGTAGGAACTTAATTTAGTTACCTCTAAATATGCCTGGTTTTTTCTAAGTTTATTCCGTCTATGTAAATCCCATGGAGGTGTTATTTAACAATTTCCAAGAGGAAATTCAGTTTGCAGGTGAGAGGTATTCAAACAATTAGAAGTGAGAGATGTCTAGAATAATTTCATGCATCATTTAACTCTCATTCCTGCTGGTCAAACATATTTTTTTTTCCTTTTGTATTACCCTTTATTTTGCTACAAAAGATCTTGTGAGACCCTTCCTAAAATCATGAGAGATTCAGGGAAGTGGTTGCAAAATATTTTAGAATTAGAAAATGCCAAGGCTGAGCAGAGCTTAGAAAAGCTCTTTTTTCAGAAATTACCTGAAGGAAGTTCAGGCTACATAAGCTTTCCAAACCATGGCAAAACAGCCTACATACACTTGGGGCTTGCATACCCCATGGAACTGGCCCCTGTGAGCCAGGCTTGTACGTGCTTCTCTTACCACAGTACCTTCGAGGGGCTCTTAAGCAAAAAGCTTGTGCAAAAACCTCTTGTCATCCCTTTCAGGGTAGCGCATCAGTGTGCATGCAGCACCAGCCTCTAAGCAGAGGTGTGCCATTTGTATCCGTGTGCTAAGGAAGAAGGCAAAAGGAGGAGAGCATCATTTGAAGATGTGCACAAGCAAAACAGCACTGAGCCCATCATTGCTGCATCGGTGATGATCTCGCACTGCCCGAATTGTACAGAGGGGGAATGTTAAACAGCACAGAGGTTCTGCAGGGGAATCCTCATGCAGTCCACTCTGAGCTGTGTAACCATTAGCCTTGTTCAGCAAAAGGAAACACTGCTTTTTATTAATAAACTGATAACTTCAAAAGCTCCCTCTCTTTGTGAATGAAGAACAGACACATTAGGCACAGGAAACAATTAGTCCATAGCTCTGCGACTGGTCTGGGAGCTTTCTGTAAGGTTTTTGTTTTGTTACTTGACTCTAGAAATATTTGTTAGATTTAGAAGTTCAAAGCCTGGCTCTTAGCACCACAGGATTAGACAGTTTAAGTAGGAGCATGCAAATCAGCTTAGTAAACTATCTGAACACAAAATGTTAGACTCCTTATGGCATCTGGAGGGAGTGATCACAAGATTGAGGCGATTGCTTTCCGTGGGCTCTATTATGCTAATCAGCAGTGCTAAATTGGGTTTCCCTTTCTCTCCCACTCCACCACCTCCCTGTACAACCTAACTTTTACTTCTGGCTGGTTAGGTTGTCCAGGGGGCTGAAGATTTCCTCATTTTTCTACCATGCTGTAAGCAGCAGGATTGCATTTGAAAGGGAAAAGGGGAAACTCAGACCATATTACTATAATTGTTAATATGTGGGCTAAGTACCCTGTGAAACGTGTGGTAATGTGAGGCACCTTTTGCTTGCAGATTAGAAGAACCTATCTTACTCCTAGGCTTTGAATTTCCAATAGCAGTCAACAGGGTCGCATTGGAGTGCTGGGGTCTATAGGAGAACCATTAATACACTATTCATTTACAGTATTTTTACATCCTGAAACTGAAGAAAATTCCTTCTGGAATCCAATTGCCTTTTCTATATACCATGTGCCAGTAATGCTCTCTATTTAGCATAACTTTTTCCTCAAAGGTGCTAGCTGGCGATTGGCTTGTTTGGTGTCAGTTCATGGCAATTCCTGGTCAGCTTTTGGGTAGTTTCCTGTTGCACTTAAGAGATTACTTATATTTTTGTAGGTTACCTGCTATGGCCAGGCTTTGTAATATTTTGCACACAGGGCAGATGGGAGCAGTGACCAGTGAATGCCTAGTGAAGAGTCACAGTACAGGACGAGCAGGTCAAGGTTTATCTGAAAGTTACCTGGAGTCTGTCTTATGTGCAAAACGAACCTGATAAAACCAGCCTTTGTCTTACTGTTCCCAGAGCCCATCCCTGCTCTCTCCTCATGGCAGCGAGACGGCTTAGACTCAGATGAGGCTCGCCTTTCCCCGCAGGCCGGGCGCTTGATTCGCCAGCTTCTGGATGAGGACAGCGATCCCATGCTGTCCCCTCGCTTCTATGCCTATGGACAGAGCCAGCAGTACCTGGATGATACAGAAGTGCCTCCTTCTCCTCCCAATTCTCATTCCTTCATGAGGTGGGTTGGGATTTGCCAGTGCTAACTTTCACAAAGGGTTTGCACAGTTGCATGAAGCGGCACCTCTTTGGATTGGCTGTGCTGGGTTGGGTTTCTGTCCCTACTCATGGGGAACTGACATTTTAAAAAAAAGTTCTTTGTAGTTAATAATTTCTGGGTTTGTGCATTAATATCTAGGCACTTGCTGAAAGAGGATGTTAGAGCATCTTTTGCTGTCATTGCAGAGTAGCAACATAGCATTCTCACTTTTGTGGGCCCTGCCTTTATTCTCACAAAGTTGATGTGGCCTTCTCTGCATCAAGATGTACAGTGGCTGTTTGGATAAACTCTTCCTGCAATCTCTGCTCTTGGCAGGAGACGGAGTTCATCTTTAGGATCTTATGAAGATGACAGAGAAGACCTAACCCCTGCACAACTCACCCGGAGGATTCAGGGGCTCAAGAAAAAGATCAGGAAATTTGAGGACAAATTTGAAGAGGAGAGGAAATACAGAGTGAGTCTCTAGGAGTTAAGCATTTATGTGGAGATGTATGCATTAGCAGCAAAGGGAAGGGACACCAGGGAAGTGGGTCAAGCATACAGAGGGACATCAGGGAAATATGCCAAACATACAGAGGGCTTGAAAGCTTTTATAACGAGGAAAGTGGAAAAAAAAGGCGGAAGACCTGCTGCCCCCCTAGAAATATGTATGCACACCGAGCAAATTACCTTCCCAGGTGTTATGCAATATCCATACAACACAAGAGAGGAAGTCTAATGAACTCATAGGATTTTGACCACTGCTTAAGACAGTGTGTAGGGATAGCTGTCTTCTGTTTGTTTGCTTGTTTGTTTATTTAACTTCAGCATATGGGAAGCACAGTTGCTGATCTCATTTGCATGATGGTAATCCCACGACACCTGTGCCTTGCAGAGGAGAGAGAGCAGCTGCCATTACTCCTGAGCAAGGAACCGCAGTCAAGTGCTGCTGAACAGCAGCAGTGTACTGGACTCTAAATTGTTCTGACATGCCCTTCTGATGCACAGAGAGCTTTGTAAGGAACTGTAAAGCTTTGCATGTGTGCATCTTTGGCTATCTAAATTGCAGAGAATTGTACTGGGAAGATCTTGCCTGCAGTAGGAAAGACTGAAAAAAATGCTCAGAACTTGCTGTAGCCTAGAATTTGGGTTATTTGATGCCTTTGAATGTAAGGCAGCCTTTAATGTGGATACATGTATTGTAACACTTTTCCAACTGTTTTTGCTAGGTTTCCTCTATTTTAGAGGTACCCTCTTGTTAGAAAACAATAGACACAAGGATTTCAATGTGCATCCAGCCCTCTGAGTCACTCCTACAACTTAATCATAGGCATGAAATGTTTTATGTTTTAGAAAAAGAAAATGCATTTCATTATACCCCTAACACAGAATGTTGTGACAGGCAACACAATTAAAGCAAGGTCTGAAATGGGCTGGTCAGAGGTGTGCAGCTGCCAGTCAGAAGCCAGTGCCTGTGCTCTGTGCTGCGTCCAGATTCCGTTGCACCTCTTTGTGCTATACACTTGTTTCAGTGAATCACTCCTGGTGGTTTGACACAGATTCAACATGATTTTTCTTTCCTCCCAGCCTTCCCACAGTGACAAAGCAGCCAACCCTGAAGTGCTCAAATGGACAAATGATTTGGCCAAATTCCGAAAGCAACTTAAGGGTGAGCAGCCGCTGCACCTTGGGGGGGTAGCTTGACTGCCTCATTTAGATTGATGTGAGGCAGTGATCCTGACACTGTCACATTTTAAAAATGAAAAATTGCTCATCTTTCCCTGTTCAGAGTCAAAACTGAAGATATCAGAGGAAGACCTTGGCCCTGTTATGCGTCAGCGCAGCAACACGCTCCCCAAGAGCTTCGGCTCTCAGCTGGAGAAGGAGGATGACAAGAAGCAAGACCTGTCAGATAAATCTGCCAAGCCTGCCGTGGAAGTGACCCTTGACTCCATTCAGAAGAAGCTTCAAGAGAAACGAGCAGAGACAAATCGACCTGAAGACATTAAGGTACAATGCAGACAGGTCAGATTTAGGCCTTAGAGTAGGTTACTTGTGGCTGCACAGTCGCTTGTGAAAGTGTTGTCTTCTACACTTTGTTTAAAAGTCTGCAGCCTTTAGTCTGGGCTCACTTGCTTTAGTTCCTTTCCCTCTGCCTTTAGTATCTTGATTTTTTTTTTCCAGAGCTCAGTTTCTATTATATGTCACCTTGTGTTCTTTGACCCTTGTATATTCCTAATAATGTTTCTGAATTATTGCCATTTTCCTGCCCTGTGTTTGGCTATTTCTGTTGTTACATCCAAAGGTTTTTGTCAAATTCTGAGTCTTCCAGTGCTTCTGGAGATTGTGTCATGTTTGCTTCTTGTTCATTCCAAAACTGAATGTTATTCTCTCAGGGTGTGTTACTGCTAACCTTTGGAGTTTCACACTGAGCTCTGTTAGCTGCTGTAATCTCTGAGGATTATCAGCAGGGAGGTGTTCGTGTCTGATGTTGTGACCTCCTGAGGTTTGGGCAGCCTTGTAAATGAAGTCCTTGAGTCTGCTGACATGTAAATTGTGCAGTCCTGTATAAGAGTGAGGCAGACAGCATTATCTTTGTTTGCTAGATCTGCTGAAGAAAAACATACAGCATATGTTTTGACTATTTTCTGACTGTAGCAAGCATCTGCAGCCTGGTCACTTACAAAAAAGACTGTGATAATATTTGGTGCTATGACAGGGAGAAAAGGCTTGGTGTCAGGCAAATTCAGTGGGGGAGTTTTGGCCAACTTAGTTAGAGAAGTCTTCTCTAATTGTCTTCCTTTTATTTTTTTTTTTTGGCTTTGTCCTCTCTTGTCTGCTACAGCTTTTCACTCCATAGCAGAATTGGCAGAAAGAGACAATCTGACTGCAGTTCAGTTCTTGGTAAAGTGTGTTTGTGACAGTCAAAGCAAAGGTGTCAAGCTTTACCAGAGGTGCTGGAGTTTGTCTCAGATTTGGAGAAAAAGAAAGGACATGTTCTGCTGCAGAATTTACATTTCAGATCTTAACTGAAAAAGATCCACCATCACTAAAAGTTGTATAGTGTTGTTTTTCAAAGCACACTTATAATCTATAAATTCACCTTAGGAACATAAAATACCTTCATAAGCAAAGTTTGTGTGTTTAATCTGCCTGCATTGAGCATAGGGTTCTACTCACATTAGTAATCTCTTTGGCAATGTACCTGGGAAAAGACAACTGGAAGGTAGAGATGAATCTTTAAAACATAATGGTAGTATGACATGACTTTGGTTATGGCACAGATCAGTATTTTTTGAGTCCAGGAATCAGTCTTTTTTTCTTCCTCCCTTTCCCTCTCTCTGTGCCACTTTTCGTAGGACATGACACGAGATCAGATAGCAGCTGAAAAAGTGTCTCTTCAAAAAGCTTTACTGTATTATGAAGGCATTCATGGCAGACCGGTATGTACTGCAGCATTTTTTTTAATTTTACTTTTTTTCAAACTACTTCTTTCTGTCTTTGTCTATGGTAAATGATGCCCCTAATGCCCCTTTGATGTCAGGTCACTAGAACTTCTTACTCTCCAAACCACATGTGCACCCTCTAATCCACCTCCTTGATCCTTCACTTCCGCAGTTGCTAAGGAGTCTGTTCCAGGCAGGGTGATGTCCTCACACAGCACTGGGCTGGACAGAGCCTACAGGCTGAGTGGGCATTATTTTGGCATTGTGCTCATGAGGTTTCACAGACATCCGATTTGTGGCCCAGTGGACAGTCTGCATAGGAATAGTTGTCCCCTATCCAGCTAGGAAGTTTGCAGTTTTCTGGTATTAATGGTATAAGGTTTCTTGTACATTTGGTCTTAACAAGGCAAACTTATTAGTGAAGACAGAGAATTAAGTTTTGTCTCCTGTTGATCCCTGCTGTGGCAAAAACATAGTGGCTTCCAGGCCATAAAGTGGCTTTTTATGAGTTCCTCCTTCTCTTTCACTGATGACATTATAATCTTTGGGGCCAGCTGTATAGGTAAAGTAACTTAATTTCAGAGTGCTGCTAATCCCCTGAGCAGTGGCTTGGGAGCAGCAAATTACTGCTTATAAGGAGTACTTGATTGGTACAGCTCACAAATCTGTCATTTTGCTGCTGGATGAGATTCCTGATCTTTTCCTTCCAAATTATATCTTTCTTTATCCATTGTTTTAGAAAGTCTCACTAATTTATTTAAATGCCTTCATGGAGTGCTAATATTGTACAGTCACAACTGTATTAGCAACTGAAGATGGCATAGTTATGTGAGAGGACAGACAGATTTATTCTTGTGTAAAATAGAAAAATGGCAGCACAAGGAAATCCACTTAACACATTCCCTGTGTTCTCTATGAGACCAAGTCTTTTTTTGCTGCTCTTACAATGATATAAATCAACAGTTGGCATCTTACTGAAGTGGACTCACTTCAATCTGTTCAAAAAGATAACCAGCCCAGAGCCTATCTTGTCAGCATACTTTTAGTTCCACCTACCTTTTCCAATGCTTCTTTTATACAACTGCTTTTTAATTTGTTTTGTTTCTAAGTAAGCTGTCTATACCCAGCAGCACTGAACTGCATGGCAGGGAAGACTGATCAGCTTTTGCTGTTCCCAGCTCCTGGCAGTGCAGCAGTGGAAAAGTACTGAGAGTTTGAGGAGAATGTGGGTAGTTCAGCCAAGGTTTTTTTTTTTTCCTTAAAGATATTTAACTAAACAAGAAAAACAATGGAGCTCAGATTTATTGTGCAACTGGGTCTTTCTGCACCAGTGATAGATGAACCTGCAAAGGTGAAACTGAACTGTTTTAGTTAAGCCAAAAGTCTATCTCTGCAGAAATTCTTGAGCTGCTCTAACAATGCAGCAATGGTCTGCTCTCAGCTGCTGCTCTTTTGCCCTGTGGAGTGTGCCCCAGAGTTGTGTCAAAGGCTCCATTATTCAAACAGTCTCTTTGCATTTTGATGTTCTCCCAAAATATACTCAGGTTTTACTGGTTTTACTTATGTTTACCTAATGAGACAGTGTGCCCATGTACTAAATATTTACTTTCAGAATATGCTGTCTGTAAAGTTTGCTGGTGTAATGAACTGCAGGGCAGGCTCCGAGTCCATACGCTTAACTTCCAATGCCAATATTAATTCTCTGTGTTGCTCCTTCACACTGATACTCATACACTGAAGGACATTGTTTAACTTTTCCATTCTTCAACCTACCTAAGGACTTTGTACCCATTCCAAGATGTATGTTTATTTTTCTGTACAGAACAGTGCTGTTAATCAGCTTTGAAATGTTGTTAATTGAAGGTTTGATTCTCAGCCTCAACATAAGCCTCATCATAGTCTCGGGGGTTTTTTTTGAGTAACAGACTGTCTGAGCCAACAGTAGTGCTGTACCTCCTGTTCCACAAACTGCTAATCTTGTAAAGCTAGGAGTAATATTATATATATTTACTTAGGTTACCCAGTTTCTCTAGTTGCTTTCTGGATGGGTTACAGAGAAATGTCCAAAGTTGGAGGCAACTTGCTAGCCGGTGCAATTGAGTGTAGGCACATCAGCAGAAAACTCAGCACAAAGAGGACTGAGTGAATTGTTTGATGCTGCTCACATCCCTCTAATCCATGTGAGCTGCTTACTCAATGAACAGGCAGTTTGAGACTGTCAGGAACTGGAGCCCTGCTGTGCTTTGTGGGTGTGGGACATTCTGCCCCCAGAGCTCAAGACTGCCCATCTGTATGCCCCTTATCAGGTCTGGGGATAATTACATTGAACCAGGAAAGGAATAAAGATCTTCCTTCTTTTCCTCCCTATTCATCTGCCCCAAACATAGGGAATATAGGCTTGGTTATTAGGAGGAAGATTCTGGAGATTTTCTACCTCCAAATTCTTAGAGTTCATCCCTGCCCCCCACTGCTGGCAATACTTAGAGCCTTTCTGCCCCTCACAAGCCAAAACGATCTCTTTCTCTGGAGGAAGAATGTAAAAACTTTACAAAGATTATGCCAGTGAAAGTCAACTGCAGACAAAATAAAAGGTAGTTCAAAATTGCCTCCCTTTCTCAAGCTGTATTCCCTTATTTCTGTTATAGAGACTGCACTAAACTACGCTGTTGGTGCTGATTTTTATATGGCAGTTCTTCAGGTGCTCTGGTGATTAGCAGCAAGGAGAAAGGCATGACTTCAGTTAAAGCTTCCTCATAAGAGCTTTATAATCTAAAGTTAGACAAAAGATCTAATAGAAGAACACTTATAGGATGTGGGTCAGACAGTGCTGAATGATGATCAGGTTTTGCTGAGGATTATGTTTGTTTTCTAATGTGCTATAAGAAAACACTGAAGGAATAAAACCCACCTTGAATCTGAAAGAAAACCAGAAATGAACACACTCAGTTTGTAATGCTCCCAAAACTGGGGAAGGAGCACAAAAGCAGTAAGGAGGAGTGGGGTTAAGGACAGAGCAATATAAGGAACACCTGAGGTGGACATCACAGCACTATTCTCTCTTCTTTATGCCACACAGCCCTGGCACCTTCATCTCTTCTGATCATTGTAGTGAATCCTTCCCAGCAAAGTGGCTATGAGGAGGAATGGAGGGCAAGGTTTGAGGGCTAAAAAGAGGGAAACCTGCTGGCTTGTACAGGAAATTTGGAGGAATAGCAAAGCCAGAAAATCAGTTTTTGTGAAATCTGTAGTTTACCGTACTCAAGTGAAGTCTCCTCACATTGCAACATCCAGTCAGTGCAGCTGCTTTCTCTTTTCATGGGTCATGAACACATCTGTTGAGGGCTGGCCTCAAAAACAAGGATGGGAAAGCTCATCTTGTGCTTAGGGTGGCAGACGTGACTGCAAGCACAGAGTGCTGCCTCTGCAGGTCATTTTGTGTGGACATCTCATCCCTAATCGGTCATTTAAACCTCCTGTCTCTTACAGCCCCTTTCCAAGACACACCACACAGCTTCAGCTGGCACCAGGGACAGGTGATGCAGTGATAGACAGGAGTTTCAGGTCTGATGCTGCACTCCTGTCACTCCCATGCAAGTCTCTTCAAGCCCCTCAGACTGAGGGTGAGGCACATGAGTTCTGGAGTGGAGTATTTGTTGCAGGCTTCACGAATGTCTCCTCCTTTTCCTTTTCAGGTTACCAAAAATGAACGGCAGGTGATGAAGCCGTTATATGACAGGTATCGCTTGGTCAAACAGATCCTCTCCAGAGCCAACACCATCCCTATTATTGTGAGTAGAGCATTCTTTTGTGGGCTATTTCTTTGGTTTCAAGCTGAGGAAGCAGGAATCACCACACTTGCGTACAACACAATCACTGAGGCTAAGTCTCCAACCTCCCTTATCACTCAGAGATCAAGAAAATGAGTGAATCAATGACACACTTCATACTGAAGTTGGGCCAGGCTGGTCGAGGGATTTTAGAGCCCACCTGTGAGCCATGGGGCACATCTCACCTTGTAGTTTCTTCTCTTTCCATTGGGCTGCTGCTGTTATTTCATCCATCCTCTGTTTGGCTACAGCCTCACTTCTTTTTCCATACCAACCCATGCTGAGCCGTAGGTCTTCCATGCTGCTTGGTTCTACAGGGTTGTATGTACAGGGTTGCTGTACAAAGGAGCACAGACTTGAGTGGATCCTTCAGGAGTTGCCAGGTGTGTCCTTGGCTGAAAGAAAGGGCCCTCACTCTTCTAACACTTAATTTGTATTAAAGAAATCCTCTTAAGTGTTGGATATTCCCTCTTTCAAGGTGGGGCTTTGCCACCAGCAAGGAAGCCAGTACACTGCTCTAGGGAGAAAATTCACTGTCTTTAATTTTAATACACAACTTAGTGTAGTCCGGTTTTTAAAAATTAATTAATCTAAAAAACCCAAACAGAATACTTCAAGCCTGTCTATGAAATGAGAGTTCTTTTATCAAAGTTCCCGTTAACTCTGTCATATATGAACTTCCTTTTTTTGCTTTTCCGGAGTAGGGCTCATGTCCTGCCCATGTTCTGTAGATGGCCAGTGAAGTGAATGGGCTGGCGCAGCATTACCCAGTGCAGTGTCACTGAGGAGTGAGGTTTTTTTCTGCAAATGCTGGGAGGTGTTCCTGGTCCTGCATTTAAAACAAAATAAAAAGCTGTTCCTCCTGGAATATGCAAAATAGTCCCCAAAATGTGTGATGACAAGACAGTGCTGGCAATCAAGGAGGAACCTATGTAGGTGTGCATGGACAGTTTAATGCAAGCTGTCAAAGAGATTCCAGGTCCTGTTAGGACACAAAACTGAAAATACAGAGAGGCTAGCTGAGGAGAGATGAGACTTTTTTTTTCCCCCAGTCTTCTGAGTGAGAACAGTGAGAGGTTCATAGAGAGACAGGATACGTTTGAAAATCTATCTACATCAGTAGGTACTTCAGTGGGAAATCAGGCTCCTGGAAAGCAAATCTGGAGAGCCTGGCTGAGCTTACCCTGTAGCTCTGGAGAGCCAGCCAAGTGCTCTGTGTGTGTATGGGCCTCAGGCTGGGGGATTATTTTCTTGCATCCTTTGTCTTGTAGTCGCTACCCAGCTAATAATCATCTAAGCTTCTTTTTAAAAACAGATTGGCAGTGGTGTCCTTTGCTAAGCAACATCCTGAGAGAAAACAGCCTAAGATTCAGGGGGTTTGCCAGACCTGTTTTTCTTCCTTGAGAAAGCTATTCCTCCTGGTGGTCCAGCAATGAGCTGAGAGTGAATGTGTGGGTGAGAATGAGCTGAGAGCAGGTGGTGGAGGAGAAAGGGGTTCACAATGTAACATACTTGTTAACACCTGTCACAGGGTTCCCCCTCCAGCAAGCGGAGAAGCCCTTTGCTGCAGCCAATTATCGAGGGCGAAACAGCTTCCTTCTTCAAGGAGATAAAGGTGAAGACCTCCAGCTGCTAACTAATTGCTCAGTTTGCATCAACTTTCCCCTTATTCCAATGAAACAGAATGGTTGATTGATTTTTTTTCATCAGTGTTGATTTTTTTGCAGTGTCCTCCTGAAAAATCAGTAGCTGCTTTAAGCCTCGCCAATTCTGATCGAATTCTTCCCTTGTTGTAGATAAGACTACAGTGTTTCCTTGGCTTTGCATTCTTTCCTGTCCTTCTCCTTTCCCCTCCATCTGCACATAATGTATTTTATTTTGCTTTTAAAAAAATTAAAAATCACAATTACCTCTGTACCTTGCTTTTTTCTTGCTTTCCTCCTTTCTTTTAAAAGACACTAACTTGTTTTGCAGTAGTTTCTCTCACTCCCAGGCTCTGTGGCTTGCACACAGCACCGTGGCAGGAATGAGCTCTCACAAAACTAACCCTCGCACGTGGAGCCAGCCAAGGCACTTTACTTATTTATCCAGGCCCTTTTCCACCACCTTGTGCAGGGTGTTTTTAACTTTATGACAATGGAAGTAAGAACAGCTTGGTTCTGCTAGTTAATACTTGGTCAAATTTGGGTGGCAATATTGTTGTGTTTCTTCTTGTGCTGCTGTGGAGTAATAATTCAGGGTGGGAAAGATTGCTGTGATACTTCCCCTGAGAAATAAAGTCTAATAGCAGACCAGGAAACGCAGTGTGGAGCTGTGTCCTGGCTTGCTTTCTGTGCCCTTGCAGTGTAACAAGGGAGAGAAGAGCTTCAGCACATTTGGATCATATTTCTGTTATCCAGCCAGAGCTTGGTTAAATGTAAATACTGCAGACTTAGAGATCCAAGGTGATTGAGTCCATGGATTGTATATTAATGGACTATTCGAGGCACATATTCTTTAATACCAGATTGCAGATTGAAGATGTTAAGCTGCTGTTTGGAAGCTGGTTAATGATCACTGAGCTTCTTAGTATTTTCTAGATAACCACTGGATCAAATCTGCAGTACTGGTCTGGTGGGGAGTGTTTTTGTTTGCTTCTGTTTTTTTTCTTTTAGTGTGTCCTTTTTTTCTCCACCTCTGTTTTCATCCAGTGTGAGAACTTAGAGCTGTCAATTATGGTGTTCTCTGATGGCCAGCATGGGCTGGTGCTGTGCCAGGGCAGCACCAAACCAGTTCAGCAGTGTCCTGCAGGGAATACAAACCTGAACGGGTTTCTGGCAGAAGATCAGGATGACAGCCTTAAGCCTGTTAACATGATGTGCCTATTAACACTTAAATGGGGCTCTGTGAAGCTGCATCTGGCAGCTTTGTACTGAACTACACTCAGAAGTAAAGAGAGGAAATTGGCAAAAGGCCCCAAAACTTAGCTTCTGCATAGGTCCACTATGGGCAGGGAAATATTTGACAGGCCACTGACAATGACAGTGTTTGTGTATTTGTGGGTGAGTTTTTCTGGAAGCATTTGGGAGAGTTGACTAAAAACCTGAAAGGTATTTCGAGGTGACCTTACCAAATGTTTTGATACAATGTCTTGAATGTTGTGTTGAAAAAATCGTTAGGATTCTTGCTTTGTGGGAGTGCCGATGATAGGATACTCTGAGAATTTGACATTTTTAACTCTGGAATGCCTCATGGTTGCCTAACAGTCCAAGCAGGTGCATGGCCAATGAATCTCGTGTATGAACATCATTCTGGTTCAAGGTGTAAATGTTGCTGCAGGTTTAAAGTGAGGTTCCTATGTGAGATTTTTAAAGGGAAGGCCTTAAAAGGCCTTTTCTGTTGGTGTTCTGGCTGAGAATCCTTTTAATTCGCACCTTTGTATTTAAGAGCAAAATTATTTCAGAGGTCTTGTGACAACCAGATGCAGTGTCTTGGCTCTGAGGTCTAAATCAAATTTCTACACTTTCTTTTCCTCCTGTGCCTCCCATGGCAGGAGGCTAGCTCCTGAGCTGCTTGCTGGCTCTGGCAGCATGGCAAGACAGGCTCGTGGGTTTCTGTGAGGAAAACACCTTGCATCTGTCCTCAGGAGCAGTTTTGTCACACTGCTTATGGACATTGTCCCTTTGCTTTCTTTCCAGGACTTCTCACAGAAAAGGGCATGAGAGCTCCTCCTTTGTTGCCAGAGATATTCCTCTAAGGCAAAGTGTGCTGCTTTTACTGCTTAAACTGACTTAGCAAATCCTCCTCCACGGCGCAGCAGGATCCATGTTCTCCTGCTGCAGCCCTTCCCAGGCAGGGCAGGGTGGCACACCTGGGGACAGGGAAATGGCAGTGAAAGTTGGTCTCCCCTCCCCAGTTCAATCTGGAGTTGTTGGTAGGGTTTAAGAACAGTTCATGGCTGCTGGTTTGTGCTTTCTGTTTAAACTGTACAATTGATGTCTGGAGAAATGGGTCTTGTCTAATGTGCTAAATATTGCTTCAACTTCCACAAGTTCCCTGCAGATTTTCCTAAAATGCATTCAGACTTCTCTATATCTTTTGTTATTATTGCTACTCAAAAAGTTCATCCCAGATAATGTTTTTTTCACCCTCCAGCCTCAGTCTTGTTTGTAATTTTCAGCCTGTGGCTTTGCAATGTATCATCATGGCCTAGAGCTTTAATTTAAAAAGAAAACTCTGGGCAAACTATAATTTAATTTAAATGTATGCATTTATAAATCACTGAGGGTTTAATGAGACTAAGCCAGGTCCTGGTGTTACCTTCTCACTTTTTGCTTGAAATATGAGAGCAGTCTCTTAGGTATAATTGAACTATTCACAAGGAATTACATGAAAAAACAAATCAAGAAAATGTCTGCTTTTGATCCCAGTGCTACAATATATTTTAGCCTTGAAGATTTCAGTGATACTAGTCCCCAAAAGCTTTTAAAGATATTCATGTGCTTAGATCCTTCCTGGCTGGAGTTACATGGCTGTAAAATAAATACATTTACACACACATGCATACATATTGAGAGATTTACTGTCTATGCTGGCATTTGCCAGTAGCCTCATTCCTTATATTAAGGTTGAAAACTGCCTTCTAGAAATGTCTCCGTACATAAGAGCCTGGGCCTTGTTCCCTGATAATTAAAATTATTTCTGGACAGTGTGACAGGACAAGCCCTACTTTTGAGAACACAGTGAACTAGTGAATACCAAGTGCAGCAGGGACTTTCAAATCTCACGCCTACAAATTTTGTAAAAAAATTGGACCACAACCAGTTCATCAATGTGCATTGAGGAAATGGGAAACTGCACTGTGCAGAGTTTCCAGTCCAGTTTTTAGTATATTCCAGCAAAATTTGGGTAATTGTAAGACTCATCTGAGCTCACTGGTACCACTGTATGAGTATTTGACGTCTTGAATTCAGCCATTAGAGTGAGCTGTTGAGCTGCATCTCAGGAGAGAAAATTCCACATTTTACCCTGACAGTCTCTATGCTGGGAAGTGTTTGCAGGGAAATGCAGAGGATGGCTGGTGTGCTTTGGACAATATGTATAACAACTGTAAATGTAACATTTACATCAGAATACATAAACTAAACAAAGCAGGGATTTTTTTCACTCAACTGTATCACTCTGGGTCTCCTAACCAATCTGAGTTTGTGGTGGCAATGTCTCTGTTGTGCTTTGGTTCTAGGGTGTCTTTACTGATGGTCTTCTGGTGTCCTGTGTATTGCTTGGCAATTGAAGTGTTTGCTCTGCCTTTCCACTTCTTGTTCTGAGTGCATGTGCTGAGAGGAGGAGCCTGTTCCAGAGAAGGGAAGCAATAACCTGTCTTGTGGGGGTGCTCTGTCCTGTGTGTAGGAAGAAGAGGAGGGGTCTGAGGAGGACAGCAATGTGAAGCCGGATCTCACAATTACCATAAAAACAGATTTCAATGTGCGCAGCTTCTTGGATCAACTAGAAGATGATGCTGACGGCTTTGTTTCCCCAGTGGATGATAAGATGCCATCTAGGAGCAGTCAGGATATGGGGCTTTCAAATCTCCATGAAGCATCCATGTATGTTGAATTCACAGGCAACTGCAAAAAGTTATTTCTTTCCAAGATAGCATTTTATTTGTCAGAAAAGTGTCTGGAGTTTTTTTTTTTCTATTTATGATCTGAGCCAGAAGTTTTCATGTTTCATTTTTAAAGGCAATAGGCCCTCATAGGAAAGGGTTTGGGAAGAAACTACCTTGTCCTGATACTGATACTTAGCTTATGCACCTTTGGATTCCATCACTAAATAGTTATTCCACCTGTGGCAAGCCTTTATCATGAAAACCCTGCACTCCAGAAGGTTTTTCATGTTTCAGAGAGGTCAAGTCAAGGTGCAAACTCATACGGTAGCCCTAAGCTGTGACCATTGAATTTGATCCTATAAAAGTCACCAAACCCAGACCCATCTGAAGGAGATAAGCTTCATAGAAGTTAGTGGTAAATTATGAAGTGCACACTTGACCTCCTTAGAGGCTGCAATCTAAGACTATGATCATTTTGCTGAACTAAATTCAGAGACCTTTTTGTTTCAAGTAATGTGAGGCTGCCAGAGCTGCTCGCAGGAGCCGCTCCATTGCTTGGCATACGTACAACTAAATGTGTAGGTTTATTGTATATTTCCTGGTTTTATTGCATATGTATGGATAATCTCATTTATCTTTAAATCCAACAGCCCTGAACTGTTAGAGCAGCTCCAAGAAGTCAGGGAAGAGAAAAAGAGAATCAGAAAAAAACTGAGAGACTTTGAAGATAACTTTTTCCGACAAAATGGAAGGTAACGATTTCTCAGCTGCATCGCTGTTCTTCAGCTACTTTTAATCTGTTTTGCATCTACAAAGATCTCCAAATGTGCAAAGTTACCTGAATTCAATACTATGTATTTATTCACAATCATTATCATTGCTTTACCCATATTCTGAATGGTGGAAGAGTTATTCAGGGTTAAAATAGCTGTTTTTTTCCTAGTAATTTCTGTCCTGTTCTTGATTGTCTGTGAGGTATTCAGATATTATTTTTATCAAGTACTTCTGCTTTAGTGTAACTGGTTTTATTGTTTTAAGAAAATATCCCTTATTAACGAGCTGATAGAATGTTTTCAGATATTTATACTCTTGAATTATCTTGTCTGTTTCTTGCCACCAGCCATCATCCTTAGGGGCTTTTGTAAAATCACTGAAAACTTAAAGTTTTCCTGTAAGCCAAGAGCAATCTGATCAAATACCATCTTTCTTTTCACGA
Source organism: Toxostoma redivivum (assembly GCA_013397375.1). Classification (NCBI taxonomy): domain Eukaryota; kingdom Metazoa; phylum Chordata; class Aves; order Passeriformes; family Mimidae; genus Toxostoma; species Toxostoma redivivum. Next base: position 928,938 of record VXBI01011364.1, read on the forward strand.
GAGTGCCTCTTTTTGTAAGTGCTTTGGTGCCAAGCCAGGGGAGGCTGTATTTTATTTTGCCAGGCTCACAGGCTGACACTCAGATGGATCTTGAAGTGTTTCCCAGCTGTTTTGCAGAGCTGGTGGTTTCAGAGAAGCAGGACATGCTTCAAGTAGGATTTTGCATTTGGAACTGTGGGGTTGTGCTCAGCCTCAACACACAAGCACCCCACACTTTGTTGGAGCAGCTTGTTTGCCCCTTTTTTTTGTTGGGGTTTTTTTCACTCAAAGGATAAATGTTTTGGTCTTGTTCCCTGATCAGGAGTGGAGGAGAGGAGCTGCTTTGTAGGTCTTGTTGGTGGTCAGAGGGAGGCTGCTGAGGGAGGCTTTCTGTTACAGAAATCTTCATGGTCTGCTTTCACTCCCACTAGGAATGTGCAGAAAGAAGACCGCACTCCCATGGCTGAAGAGTACAATGAATACAAGCAGGTTAAGGCCAAGCTGAGGCTGCTGGAAGTCCTGATCAGTAAGAGAGATACTAGCTCCAAGATCATGTAAAGGAGGAGATGGTTTTTGCCAATAAACAAAGAGGAGAGAGCACCAAATGGACAAATGCATGAAGTGGATGCAGCAGGGGCCTGACTGGGAGAGCTGAGGAGCTCCCTGGGAACTGAAGGGTCATTCCCAGAGGTGGGAGAGGGAGGAAAGGTGGATTTCTGTCACTCTCTACATTTGCTGTTGCCCACTGTTTCTCCAGGCCTAATGTCCAAAATGGAGTTTGCCAGTGTAGGGGAGACAATGCTGCGCTCAGTGACTGCACTGAAGGGATCCTTCTGTACTGATTTGCTTACAGATCCTGTAATATTTAGAATATCTAAGCCAGCCATGCTGTTCTTTTTTTTCTTTTCCACAGGATATTATAGCAAGAGGCAAATTAGGATTAATAGTAATGAAATCATCTAATAGCTTCTACTTGAGTTGAACAGACAAGTGCTCTGACCAATCTCATATTAAGGCACAGGTCAGGCAGCACCAAGACTGTTCTCTTGTAGCTACAGTGAAGATTTGCTCAGACTTTTGACATGTTTGGAGTCCAGCATCTTCTGTTGCTCTAGACAAATGCTGTAATAGACTCCTGGTCATCGGCCAGAGCTGGTGCAAGTTGCAGTTTTGCCCAGGCTTGAGTTGGGTTTTCTTCCCACGTTTCTGTTGGCCAATTCAACCTAAGTAGAAGGAAGTATGTTTGGGATAGCAAAGAAAATGAGCCATGCAGCCAGGTTCTTACCAGCTTGTTCTGCTTGGAGGGTGATACTGAGACCTTCTGACCACGTTTGGGCAACAGGGAAGAAAAGAGGTTTTAAAAGCTTTATGTCAGAATCCCTTGGGATTTTGGTGGTTGGTTAAATATCTGGTGTCAAATAATGTGGTAAATATCTGGAAGACCCAGTACATGTGCTTCATTGTGATACAGACACCTGAGCCCAAGCTGAACAGTCCACACAGGTGTCCCACAAACTCACTCACCTAAATTTTCTTCTTTTGTGCTCATCGCCACTTTGTTGGCTGCAGCAGCAACACTGATGATGGCAGCAGAGGATGGGCTTTTCTTCCCAGTGTAGGAGATAAGGCAGTAGAGATGATACCACAGGGAACTGAGAGCATGGAACTGTGTTCTGCCTGTGGAAAGGGCACCTGTCTCAAGTGCAAGCTTTGACAATTTACTGTTTCCAAATTTGTTTATGACTTTCAGAAAAGAAGGTCCTGGGACACCTGATTCAGGTGGTCATGTCAAACAGGTGCTGCCTGAAGGAGAGAAAGGCCACAAGTTCAGGGACACCAAGTCATGAGGGCTCACAGTTCTGCCATCCTGGGACACCTGGGCTTGCTCTCCCACTCCAGAGGCTTATGTGCACCCCTTGATCTGCCCTGAGCCAGGCTCCACCCAAGGGCGAGCACTTCTGTAATGCTTTCTTCAGCTCTCCAGGGGATCATTGCCAGTATACAGAAGCCAAATAGCCAAGATGAAATGCAGTGATGGTTGTAGCCAGGCCTCATGCATGTCACACCAGAGGAACCAAGAGAAGACTCCCAGAGCAACTTCTCCCCCTTCCTTCTTTATTAAGGGCAAGTGGGCTCACAAATAGTTGTATTTGGGTTGTGGTACTTAGATTTATCCCTTTTCACTTGCCATGTGTGCTGTGTGTGTTCTTGCCAAAATCGCTGCTGTTTTGGTCTCTTCAGGATCCCTTGAAATCTTCCAAAGGCGGCTATGGGCTGCATGTGCCCTTTGCTAGTCAGGGTGGGTGTCTTGGTTTAGGACAAATTCCCCCATCTCGTTCGGGAAAAGATTTCCTTGGAGAAAAGTGGAAATAAACTGTTTATTTAATAAGCAAAGCACCCACAAACATAGAAAATGAACAATACCAAACAATAAAATCTATCATTGTTCTGAAGAAATGGCAAATTCAGAAAGTTCTTTTCATGGGGTGTAGATCAGCTCACTGTGTGTCTCTTGGTCCCTCCAGTGCTGGAAAATGCCACGTCCCAGCCCCAGTGGGCCACACGTGTGAGCTCTTGGTGTACTGAGATTTTGGTCCAAAGAAGTTTTGAACAGTTCCAAGAAAAGGAGAATCCACAGTCCTGGGAACTTCTCTGCCTCAGCTAGCTGAAAACTAACTAAAAAGCCAAGGAGAGCTCTGTCCCGCTGTCCATGCTGCAGACAGCACCGTCCAGGAGCAGGGATGTGTCCGAGCAAGTGCAGTTTCTGCAAACAAACTGCACACTTCTTCTGTCCCCTCCTTCGCTCTTGGAACCAGCCTTAAAGGTGTAGAACTTAATAGCCAGCATAAACAGAACAGCTGGGGATACAAGCATCATACAGTCACCCCAGGACATGGGCTATGGCAGAGATGTGTGTTAGTGAAAGCACTTGGGATGGGGACTCAATGTCTTGGTTTGTTTTTTTATTGGTTGCAGAAATGCCTGTTCCATATAAAACCAGCAAAGATTGAATGTTGCATTTCCAGACAGTCCAGAGTGCTGACCTTGGGCTTGGCTTTTCAGAGGTGTCAAGTTCCATCTCTTGAGATGGGATCTCCTCTGATCCTTGGGGTGTGTTAACAGGACTGACAGATGGGCTCAAAAAGTGCTTTGAAGGGTAAGCCTGAGCAGGGTAAACCCCTGTGCCAGCACAGGGCAGCCCAGGAAGCCAGAACTGTACCTTTGCCTGCTTCTGTGGGGTCTTCCTCATTGTCAGCTCTTCCTAGTTATTTTAGGGAAAGCAGCTGAGCCGAACTGGCTGCAGTGTCAGTTTGCAGGCAGAAGAGTGGGATGAGAAAGAATGCTGGGTTACCAAAAGGTCCGTAGCACTGGCTCATTTTTATATTGTTCAGGCCCAGTTCAGGAAAGCAAAAGCCTAGATGGTGAGCATGTGCCTCAAGCTGGCCTGTCTTTGGAATGTTGCTCAATTAAAATAAAGCTTGTATGCGTTGCTGAGTCTGGGCCTGGACACCTTTAAATGGATGAGAGAAGCCATTCCTGCTCTTTTTCATAATCATGCATTTTTTCAGTAGGCTGAGGCTTCCTAGGAGTATGTTTTCTCTGCTTATTTTTAAAAGCTTGTTTGCACTGTGTACTGATAAATTATCTGGGTTAGATTTCTTTCTTTTTGTACAGAAAAATACAGAAGCTGTATTTTCTACATATTCTCCACCAAGTAATAAGGGAGTTTCTCCTGCAACTAAATACATGAGATAACGCACATCCACAGACCTGGATACAGCTGCTATAGCTTCGTGCTGCAAGACAGTACAGCTTCTCATTCTATGATCACAAGAAAGTCAGGAGGTTGGGATGAAAGTAGCGCACCTCCCAAGCGTATAAAATTGAAGACAGTGTACAAAGGGTCCCAAACACAAAGCTTTCCCTCTTAAATTTGCTTTTTCCTATCTGCACTTGGAGGGAGCCATTCCAAACCTCCCAGCCACAGGTAATCACAGCTGTGTAACAGCACAGTCTCCCAACAACTCTAAATAAATGTTCTTCCTTCAAAAGGGCTTTCAGGGATTGCTGAGTTTTGCCTTGTTACTTTAAACCACCACTGTGCTTAATGAACTCAGACACCTAAAAGAATAAGCTTTATTATATACATTTAAAAATTGAGGAAAAGTTCTCTAAAAATATGCTTTTGAATTTGACAAAATGCTCCAGCAGCTCAGATTTGGAGGGACATGTCCAAGCTGTGCAGCAGCTTGTTAGCAGAGACCACACTAAAGCACCTAAAGGAGTCAGCCCAGACCTTTCCCTATGCTGCTGGGCTGCTCCCAGAACTCCACCCATCTCCTTCTAGGACACTCAGTGTATTCTAACAGCAACAACCCAGATCTGCTACAGGGAACCAACATCAAATGGGCCAAACACTCAAGGGGGACAGGGAACACAGGCCGGGGCCAAGAACAGAGGGACTGCCACATGTCAGAATCCATACAAGCAGTAATTAAAGTTTGTGTTTGCAGTGTGGGGGGGGAACAGGAATCAACGTGGAAATGCCAACAGAGCCTCACAAGACTGCTCCTGTTTCCTATGTGACACAGAGGCTGATGGCCATGCTGGGGAAAGAAGGAAGCAGCTTTTCATTCTGGGATAAAGCTCCTTCCTATCATCATCCATGTCCTGTCTTTCCTGGTTGGAACGACAGATGCCCGCTAGGGAAAGCAGGAGCCTCCCTTAGAATGGAAAATGTAAAAATGTAAACACCCTCCCTCCAAATTATTATAATTTTGAAATTAAGGGGCTCTCAGGCAAATATATTAGGATAGGAATAACAGCTCTTTACTAGTGTGTGTAATAAAGCAAACAAAACAACAACAACAATGGAATTAACACCAAACAGAACAGGAACCCAGTGACAGTCCTCTCAGCCGCGAGCACTTTTCCCTGTGTTGCAGTTACCATCACCATTGGCAGTGAGCCCTGGCAGGTTCCCAGTGGACAGGGCGGGTGCGATATTCCCCCGCGGCTGCAGGGGAGCTGATGGCTGTGTCCCAGATGGGAAGGGATGGAGGAGAGGCTTTGCCCACCAACCCTGGGGCAGTGTCGTTTCCCGGTGCTCCAGCAGGACACTCGGAAACATCAAGCTGGGCAGCAGGAACGAGCAAAAATCCCGGGATGTTAGATGAGGTGTATCAGAAGCTCCGGAGCTGTGGCTGGGACAGGGGGAGGTCTCGGCAGGCAGGGGGTGCGGGGCTACAGTGCAGCAAAAGCTCGGAGCAGTGCCCAAGAAACTGGGGGCAGGAGGGATGAGCTCAAGATCCCTGGCACCCGAGCAGATGGGGATAGGTCCCTCTTTTAGTGAGGTGGGTGTTAATAAGGTCCCAAGTCAATGGCTGCTGTCATGAGCAGAGACTCACCCCACGGCAGAAGCAGCAGTACTGGGCTGGGCTCCAGCGGCAGCAGCCAATTCCCTTCCCCAAGCGGCAGCTCCGACCGACCTCCTCCAAAGCCGAGAATAAGAGAGCTGCAGGTGCCCCAGCCCTGTCCTTTACCTGCCCAATTCTCAAGGCATCTCTGCCCCTTGGAGGGAAACTCCCAGATAGGAGAGGTGCAACCAGATACCGTCCTCTCCTGAGCTCGGTCACTTCTTTTATTTTTCTGAAGTACCCAGTAGTTAGTGTTTCCTAGCAATTTACGGGAAAAAAAATCTATAAGGAAAAATGAACTAAAGGAAAGAAACTTTACCCCTAACACTGTCCTTTGAAATCTGTGCCACTGAAAGGGCAAATGCACCGCAAACAGGCTAAATCCTACAGAGACCTCTGAGGCAGCTGAGGCCAGCACACTAGAAGATATTTTTCAGCTTGGCTGCCACCAGCACAGGAATCTCTCCAGTCTTTTTCTGCCAGTTCTCTATGTCCTTGGAGACAGTGCACCAGAGCTCTCCGTAGCGAGGTTCGGCATTTTCACAGCGCTTCCTCACCTCTTCTTCTTGTTCCTCTGTGACATGCTGGAGCTCAAATTTGTAAAAGAAGGCCCAGGCATTCCCCAGTTCAGAGCCTATCTTCAGTGTGCAGTGGAACCACTCTCTGGCCTTGGTTATTTTATGCTCACTCCAGAACAGCTTGGCCACAGCCAGCAGGACATGTGGGTCATGTTCACACTTCTTGAGAGCATCCACACTCTTGGTCTTTCATTGTGGTCATGCTTCAAGGAAAATTGCTTCTGACCACAGGCCTCCTGAATTGGGGCACTCTTGCAGTGCCTTGGCCATCAGAGTGTTAGCAATGTTCTTCAGCCCAGCTCAGTGCTCCAAGTGCACAGACTCCAACCAGAGATCTGGATTCTTTGGATTCTTCAGGCGAGATTTTTCCAAGATGGCTCTTGCTCTAGTCAGCTGCCCAACTTTCTCCTCCAGTCTGGACAGCAAAAGCCACAGGGGTATGGAATGGGGGCACTTCTTCAACCCTTGATTATACGCCTCCCATGCTTTCTCTACCAGCTCCTTTTGTTCTTCCATTTGTCCTTTCATCATCCACCGTTTGGGGAAGTCCTCATAGTGCGTCAGGGCTTCCTCACAGAGCTCCTGGGCTGCAGCAATGTTCCCAAGCACCCACTCCAACTTCACAGACTTCAAGAAGACCCTTGCTGTGGGGGCACTGCTGCGAGCCTTTGCCAGCAGCCTCCTCGCTCTTTCATACTCATTGTTCTCTGACTCGAGCTTCACGGCAGCCAGCCAGATCTCCTCACTTGGGGTTGGCCTGGAAAGACAGGGCCAAGATCCTTCTGGCTGCTGGCACATCTCCCGCCAGCCACTTGGATTTGGCTCCCATGAGCCACAGCACCTCTGCTTTGGGACAGTGAGCAACAGCTCTCTGCAAAAGAGCCTCCAAGGATTCTCTGGTTCTATGGTTCTTTTCGAAGTAAGCTGCTCGCAGCTTCTCGGGAAGACTTGCAAGGCATAGGCATAAATGGCTCGGGCACACTCCAGGGCATTATGAGCAACACAACTGTCTGCATCTTCCATCCAGGTGTGTTTCTAATCTTCTTCCTCGATCCCAATCCCCATCACAGCTCTCACAATTGCCTGGCATGTGGCCACACTTCCAGCTTTACCACATTCCTTGGCATCCCGTATCCACTGCTCCCTGTTGATTTCCACACCATTAGCCCTAAGAGATGTGATGGCTCTGTCAATGATTTTCTCCACCATCTCGGTATTTCCATTGGCTTCCTCCAGTTTGGCAGCAGTAATCGAGATAGGATGATCCATTGGAATATTCTCACAGGCTTTGTTGAGGACTTTATGAGCATTCTTATGTCTCCAGCCTTGCCAGTGTCAGCCACAGTTCAGCACTGGTTGGACAGCACTCCACAGCCTAGCTCAGCATGATCCTGGCATCTTCAGGTTCCTCCAGCTCCACGGCTGCTTTCCACAAACGCACCAAGTTTGGAACGTGCTCAAGGGCTTTCCTAAGGACATGTTTCTTGGCATGGATGTCTGTCTCCAGCTCTGCTGCTCTGATACAGATCCGCGCAGACTGTGGCAGGTGCTGCACAACCTGGACCACAACAGCCTTGGCTGCATCTCCAGTCTGAAGCTGAGCAGCTTCCAACCAAACATCTTCACTCTTGGGGCACATCTCTGTTCCTTTCATGACGAGGTTTTGAGCCATCTGGAGTGACCTCCTCCAGTCAGGCTGATGCTATCCAGGCTGGTGGATGATAAGGATTAATCTCTCGGACATATTTCAGGAACAAATGGGCTTTTTTGATATCACTGATATCTCCTCCATGTGTGGGAATCATGGAATTCAAGTCTGTCAAATATCCTTTAGGGTCCTCTACAGTCTGACCACTCAGAGAGTCTGACACCTGGCTTAGCCTCATATCCATCAAGGTGTTCCTGGCTTGGCCAATATTCCTCATATCCAATTCCAATTCCCAGGTACCATCAAGCCTGGTGTCATTCCTCCTGGGCATAGAGTATTCAAACCCCCTGGATATGGAGTATTCAGTCCACCAAATTGTGTCTGGTGTGGGTCCACGGAAGTGTGATTCTCCCTCGACTGCAAATGCTTTGCAAAGAAGCTGTTGGGGACAGGAGTCAGCTTCTTATAACGAGGATTCCTCTGCTGCTTGTTCCTGGCATCTCCAGCCTCAGGAATATTCATCCACTCCTCCTCAGTAACCTCTGCTAATTTCCTTTTCAAATCTGAGAACTGCTGTTGAATTTTAGGTCGTTCCATACAGTACTTTTCTATTTCCATTGCCGTTATCTGCTGTCTGGTTCTCCTTCATCTGTTCCCCCACAGTTCTCTTGCCCAGTGGGATGTACCGGTGGTGATCCAGGGGGTCGTTGGCATCGAGGGCAGGGCCAATATCAGAGTGGGTGGTGAAACCCGTGGCTCCACAGCCCAGCCCTGGCACGTAGCCCAGGGGCATGGGCATGCCTAGGCATGGCTGCTGCTTCTTGTACATGATGGCTGTGGTGAGACTGAAATGGGACCTGAGCAGGACCAGGAAAGATGGCTGGGAAAGTGGTGCTGGGATCCAATTCCCTTCCCCAAGCAGCAGCTCCAACCGTCCTCCTCCAAAGCCAAGAGAGAGCCAGCAGCTGCCCCAGCTTGGTTCTTACCTGCCCAATTATCACGGTATTTCTGCCCCTTGGAGAGAAACTCCCAGGTAAGAGAAGTGCAACCAGATGCCATCCTCCCCTGAGCTCAGCCACTTCTGTTGTTTCCTGGCAACTTATGGGAAAAAATTCTGTGAGTAAAAAGGAACAAAAGGAAAGAAACTTAACCCCCTGTGCTAGTTGGAAAACAAACCAGTGAGAGACCCCAAGCCAGAACTACAATTTACTAGGAAAATTAAAATAAAATGTAGTAGTATAAAAACACTGACAGAGCCAGAATGCAACCTGACACCTCATCAGTCAGGGTGTTGGTAGCAGTCCCATTAAATGGAGGCTGCAGTCCTCCTGGATGACAGATTGGTTCAGTTGAAGCAGTGCTCCTGTAGGAGGGTGCAGTTTTCCTCCAAAGGTCAGTGATGATGTGCAAAGGTCCAGTTTTTCCCTGGGATCCAATGGAAAAAGGCTGCCTTGGTGTTCCAAAATCTGTTTTTATCTAGGTAGGAAAGGCTTGGCTCCTCCCCCTGGCTGGAGCACCTCCCAGTGGGATGAGGAATTTTATCAGTCATTCAGTGAGACTCAATGGCCCATTAACAGACTGTATCTTCCTGCAGGAAGGATGGGTTGTGTAAAAGATAAAGAACACTGGTTTTAACAGATGGCCCATTAGCAGAAGATATCCCCCCTCCCCCAGAGTTACAAAGGATGGGTTATAGAACCACCTGGTTCCAATAGATGGTGATAGAATACACATACTTTTGGTTACATCTTGCATTGCAACCCAAGACAGCCCCAGCAGCTGGGCTTTTCCCCTGACAAATCTTGATAAATGGCATGTAGGGAACAGTCCATTTTATTATTAAACTGATGAGATTGTAGCATTTTCTGATGCTTAGTTATTGCTGTTTACATGGTATATTGCTAGAATTTCAGACAGTTTCTATGAAATCTAAGTACAGTTATGCACTTTAGAGAGTTTATATTTTTGAACTTTGAAAAAGTAACAAAACCCATCAATGGAGATTGTGCATTAAAAGAAAAAAAAACAAAACAACACACCAATAGCAAATGCTGTGACTCCTCTCTCCTAAATCTGTGCAGGAGGACTCCTAAACACTAAAATGTTGTCTTTATCTCCCACAGATTATTTGACTTCCACTGACCACCAATAGTCAGAAATCATGTTTGCCCCACCACACCAAGTCAATCCAAGCAACAGCTGTGAATTTTGTTTGATGATTTGTGTGTGGCAACATCAATGATTATTGACTGTAAAACATTAAATACGAGACTGTGCTTTTTAAAAGGTGTGAAGTACTGTACAAAACTGTACTTTATGTGATATAAATAAGCTGTTTAGTGTAAGACCTCTTTCCATTAACCTCTTTCCATGTCACTAGAACACTGTCAGCTGTAGGATGGCAGTAGGGTCTGTTGGGTTTCCACACTGTGGTATAATAAACCATTAAAATGTAAATGCTGGCCATGAATGGGTTGTGCACAAAATAAGGTTGCAGGAGTGATAGACAGAAGGAAAACTTGTCATTCTAACAAGTTCCTTTTGGTTTTATTCTGTTTACTCCTGAGTAAACAGTTGGATAATGGATATTTCTGTTAATGGCAGTGAAATTAAAGTATTTTTCTTTTCACCGTTCTGCTGATACGTCAGTTATTATTTTTGGTGTGTGCAAGTTTCAGAGGGTAAGTGCTGCCAGCCATCCTCCAGCCTGAGGAGCCATCTTTGGAGTGTTTGCAAATCAGTGATTGACTGCTGCTGCCAAGGTGAGAGCTGGGCAACCGGGCCAAAACTGTTACAGTTTGAATAAAAAAAAGCAGTCTGCAGGGCTTCCAATACCTTCCAATACCAAAGTAACCCACAGGTGGTAGAAGGGGACTAAATGGGGCAGAGTGGCCTGGTGTAGCATAATTGTGCTGATGGCTGAGTAGGATTTCCTGTGCTCCTTCTGTTTCTCCCTCAGGTGTTCACTAAGGTTTTGGTGCCTTTAACTACCACAGCATTTGGTGTCAGAGGCTCTTTGCTTGGGGTGGAAAACACAGGAATTGGCTCTGAGAATCCAAACTGGACAGCCCACCCCACACCCCCACTGCATGTCTTGCCCTACATTTAGAAGATTCATGGAAAAAGCTCTTGTTCTTGGAGACTGGAATTTATTGACATCTCCAGCTCTTGGAGAGCCAAGTTTCACCAACCTGCATGGCCACTCACAGCATGGAGAGTGGAACACTTGCTGGACCTTGCATGATCAGCGAGTGTATGATCCTCATGCTTCCTTTGGACACCTGCACGCCGGAAACCGACTCCTACAATAATGGATATGTACATACATCAAACAATACATAGTTTTGCAAATAACTTGGTGTATAGCAAATACTTGGGTTGGCTGAGTGCAGAAGCCAGTACCAGGGTGGGTGTGGGTGCCTGACTGAAAAAAAAATTGTTAATAATCCATTTTCTTCAGACTGCATTTGGTGTACAAAAACATTGGGAATGCATTCCCCAGCTAAAGACACCTCAGTGACTCTGGGTTTGGATCTCTGTTTACATGATTTATGTACGCAACTTCAAACTGAATCAATGGTGTCCTTTTAAACATAAATGGATTGAAAAACATTATGTGTATACTTTGTATTTTGTATAAAACAAAACAAAACAAAAGATTATTTTGACTGCAGGTGTTTGGTGACAGCTTCTGTTCTGTGTGGGATGCTGCCAAACATGGCTCAGCTCAATAAAGTGGCTCATAAAGTCCTCAACAGCCCTGGCCTCTCCTGCCTCCTCCTCCTCAGCTGAACAGGGCTGACACTTGCTACAGGGAAAGAGATGTGTGATGTACAAATATAAATATACACACATTTTGCATTTATATATAAAACATATATACACTTACCTCTGTAGTGTAATAGATGTTATCTACAATAACACAACACACTATATACAAAGTATAGACTATATACACTAGATACAACAGTAGCTAGACCTCACACAATAATACAGGGCACACAGTAATGTACACACATTACATTGTATGTAAGAGGATATTCCCATGTCTACATATGATCCATCCACCTAAACATAAATAAATATGTGCAATATATGTGTCTAACCACATATGCATTTATGGAATTACTGAGGGCTGGTCTCGAGTCCAGGCTCTTCTGTGGAGGACTTCTCTTTGCTGAGACAGGACAGGGGGAGAGGCAGTGCTGGTACCTGGAGCACCTTTTGCTTCCTGACATGGAAAGGCAGCCACTCCAACAGAATTAAACATCAAATTTATTGCATAATACTGTACTATGTACACACACATCGAAAATAAACATTTGATATAATTGTATATTTGTCTTCAATGCTGCATTAGAAAGAGGCTGGGGGTCTCTCAATGTAGCCCACAGCTTGTCTTTAAAAAAAAACAAACCAAACCCAGAAGCTTAAAACCTTTTGTTACGAGGTGCAAAGTTCAATACTGTAAATTGAACATGGTGCATAAATACTATGTCCTAATAACAAGTCAATGTCAAAACCACCCTAGGCTTAAAATGAGATTTACACCAAGATCTGAAAAATGGCAGGGGAGAAGGGAGAAAAATCATTCAAACTTCACTTAATGGGGCAGTGAGACTGAGGAAAAGAGGACAAAAGCTCTCCAATCATACAGGATAGATTTAGGTAGTGATTTTTCTACATTTTCAGTCTAATTCATACAGATTGTCCTTCAGGCCCCCTGGCAAAACAGCTGCCAAGTGAGAGGGCTGTACTCAAACAGCAAAATAAAAGTAAGCCTAATTGCAAAAGTCAAACCAATCTCCAGACAGGAGACTATCACTCAAATGGGGATCTTCTACTCCTTTCTCTGACCTGACCTGATGAGACTGGAGAGATTGCACACGCCTCCCACACTCACACACCCCTGCACTCGCACACTCACACACACAGCTCCTCTGGACAAAGGTGGCAGTAGTAAAAGCAGCCACCTCACCTTGTATTGGATTAACAGGGCTGTTGGGATGGAAAAAGAGGGCTGCCCACTCACCCAGACTGCAGAATTGCCAGGACAGAAACAAAACACGAGGCAGGCATTTAGAGAAACCTGCTGTGATGGGGAGGGCTTGTCCTTCCACAAACCTGAACACAAACCCCACTCCAGAGGGATTCTGAGGGTTCTTTGAGAAGCTTGAAAACAAAATTCAAGACAAGTGAGGAAAAACAAGCCAATCTCTGTAAACTACCATATTTTCCATAAGACATCCTGGTCCAAAAAGACAGAACATCACTAATGGACCACTCTGGGGTCACAAATGACATCCCAGCCCAGTACCATCCACCAAGGACCAAAGGGCAGAGGAGATACTTCCATTCAAAGCAAGCAAGAACCAGCTTGCATTTAAAAAGGGAGGAAAAAAGGGTGAGGGAAATCACAGCTTTTCAAAGAGATCGCTATTTCATCCTGTTTCCACCATACCCTAAATGCAAGGGACATCAAAATATTTCAACTGAATTAAAAGAAGAGGTAAGAGTGTGTGTGTATGGGGGCAATAAAAGCAAACTACAAGGAATTGCCAGGAGGGCAGTGATGTCAAGTTCGAGGGGAAACAACAGAAATGCCCACTGAACTGGTCTTGTTCAGCAGATGAGAAAATTCAAAGCAAGAGCCTCTCCCTGCTGAAGCCCCACAAAAATGCTGGCAGCATCAGGCTGAGACTGCATCATCTCTATAATTATTATTATTAATATTTACCACCCCCTCCCCAAAAAAAAAAAAAAAAAAGTTGAGATCTATTCCCTTACAAAAATAAAGCCCGAGCCCATCGTTCTCTTGCTCAGCACACAGAGTCTGTGGCAGCCCCACGGGGTCAGGCCAAGCTGAAGCCCTCATAGTGGTCGATGGCCTGCACGAGGCGAGCACTGAGGATCTCCTTGCTGCTGTACTTGGGCAGGTCCAGCAGATTGTAGCAGGTGTGGGCCACGGGCAGGTACTGCTCCCCACTGGGCGTGGACTGGATGATGATGCGCAGGCTGGACATGCCGTAGATGGGAATGCGGTCGCTGCCCGTCAGGAACACTGCGGGAGGCACAAGGAAGGCCAGGCAGGTGGGATAGCTGAGAGACCTCCCAGCAGGGCTGCACCCACAGCAAAGTTCAGTCCCAGCTGCCTGGAGGGGCTGAAACCCTGACTGGACTGCGTGCAGGGCCTGGCTGGCTGCCAGGGGAGCTGCAGCACAGCAAGGCCAGTGCCAGGCACCAACACTGGTCTTTATCTTTACAGCAGTCACAGAATCTGAGTGGCTGAGGTTGAAGGGACCTCTGGAGGTCCTCAGGGCCAACCCCCTGCTCAAGCAGGGCCACCTAGAGCCAGCTACCCAGGACAGAAGGAAAAAAAACACAATAGAGGGAAACCCCAGCTCTGACAAGCAGATACTGTCACTCACACTGGATCACCCAACTCAATGCAATGAAACCCTGCAGCCACTCCCACCCAAGTCTTTCAATTCCAGGAGATGCTGCACCACTGCAAGATACTTACAGAGAAATTTCTTCTTCTTTTCCAAGGGAAATGCATGGAAGGTCTCCCAGAACATTCTCACAGTTGGGTGTGTGGCAGTGTAGTCTCCCTTATAGACAGCGCTCTATTAAAAACCAAAATACCAGATTTTCAGTTAGTACTAGAAAGTAAAGACTAAGCAGAACCCAAACCTGATCTTTTTTAGTATCTGACATCAGGTCAGAGCCTGACAGCTTTGAAAGAGAACACAGGATGGCTGATGGGCAATGGCATGGCTCAGCAAGGGCTCTTCTGACAGTGTGAGGAAGGCAGGCATTATCCTGCTTTTCAGCTAATTACAAGTGTGGAGAGCAATTCTGGAGTGCCTTTTCACAGGCTGAACTCATGAACAGGATCACACACTCTGTACTGGGAGTGACTTGCTGGTCTACAGATTTTGAGAGGATACAACCCTTTCTGGGTGTCCAGACTGCCCTTTGAACCCTTGTGTAGTTTTTGCCCTTGTGCGATGGAGTTTTACTATAGGTGAAGATCCTTTGATCCTCCCTTCAGTCACAGATTTCATCCCTAAATAAAGCAGATGGAAGTCCTTCTCCCTGTCCTTCCTCATACTGAATTTCCTCCCTGAGCTTTATCTGTAGCAGATCAGCATGGTGAGAAACTTTTCATGTGAGTGACAGGGTGTACAAGGAGCACAAAAAAAAAAATAGAAAATGCATCATGGCTTATCCCATCTCCAGACACAGACTAATGCTCATCTCATGCAACTGCACAATCCTGGCACCTGTGCAAAATAAAAAATAGTACAAGAGGGAAGCTTTACCTCCTCCAGTTCCTCCCAGTTGTAGTTACTGTTTCCAACTATCATGGCCCTGAGCTCTGTGGGCTGGAAGAGTTCCAGGACCTTCCCACCACACACCTTCAGGAAGCCAGTAGAAAAGGCTGTGTACCACTCTTGGATGGAGAGGTTGAAGATGTAATTTACGTAGGCTTCAACAAATTCCTCCCTAATGCATTGAGAGAAAGCAGGCAAAGGAAAGCACTTTTAATCATACGTCTAAGCAGCAGCACTGCCAAGTTTTCCTGCTTCTGCTTGTAAAGTGTTCTGCAAAAACGAGTCCAGCTGCCTCAACCCAGTGCCCTCCACTCACCAAGCCACTGCCACATGGACAGAGTGCTCAGCAGCAAGTGCTACCATCTGTCTGCTTATTCCCTGGCAGTGGGGGCAAGGGAGGTCCCCCAGGTTCTCTACCACCAGTAAAGCTGAGGAGGTTACAACTGCAAGAAACATTTTGGCCTTTTGGTGGAGGTGTTCTCACCACATACACTATGCAAAAACAGCAAGGGACAGGTGAGGAAGTAAAAAGGAAATAGAGAAGTAGACTAACAAAAATGAAAACCTGGAGTAAGAGATCATATACCAAAGGGGCAGTTATTTTCCAGTGCATTTGTTTTATTGTCATTTTCCCCATAGTCACCTGAGCATTAGGGAAATTCAAGCTGATTAAGCACTTAACTGTTGCTTAATTCCTCTCTGGCTGTTAGGGTCATGAACCCTGCATCAAGAGTATTTTATGAACTCCAAAGGAGAAAGGGAGAATGCAGACATTTCCTACTCTGCATTAGTCAGTTACAGCAATCCTGTGCATTTCCCAGTTCCCAATGAACTTTCCTCACTTGGGAAGAGCAGTGCCCACAGACATGCACACAGTAAACTATTCAGGCCATAGGGCAGTAAATTGGTCCCTGGCCTCTAAATGTGGAGGTGGAGGAAGTCATTAAGCACTGCAAGATAAATTGGCAGCCATGTCTAGACTTGGATTTAGAGGTTAGCTTGAGTTCAAAACTCCAGTCAGGATAAAGCCATTGAATTTTGGAATGTTAAGCTGGTGGAACTACACACTAGCCTTTCTCCTTAAAGATTTTCTTTCCTTGTTTCCTATCCTGACTTATAAACAGTTCCAGTAGTTAATCCTGGTGCTCTTCCCAAGTGTTCTCAGCTAAAATCTTTGTTCCTTTGTACTGGATGGCATAAAAAGGGCAGGTTTTCTTTTGAATGTATATGCCCAACCTAAAGGGTTCTATCACAGGCATTTTCTTTCCTTCACTATTGCAGGGGTAGATTAAACACTCCTCTGTTTCACCTGAAGTCCATCTTCTCTTTGCAGGAAGACAGAAACCCATGTGAGCTCTGCATGGAGGCAGCTCTTTAGCTGTGTAATTGCACCATTTTGGGCAGTAGTAAAGTAGGTAAGAAGTAACACAGAAAAAGCTTTTGGTACAGCAATGGCTTCAGACACATTCAAACCCCTTTTAAATAATCAGATTAATAGGAAATTACTTCATCTCCAGCCGTGCCAGCAAGGTCTTCAGCAATCCTAGTACAAGTCCCTAACCATGCTGCTGAGTAGTCACTGGATCACAATGTTTTGCCAGCAGAGAAAGAATGCGAACACTGCTTCAAGTAATAAAAGCATTTGGAGAAATCCAATTACAAGATTATGGGAAGAAAATAGTTCAGCAGCTGGACAAAAAAATAAAGGGGGGGAATGGTAGCTGTGCTAGTAATAACTCTGGGGTGTTCAGTCAAATGGAAAAGGATCCAAGTACAGCAGGTCCTTCTGGCTGTGATCAGGGATGGCAGTCAGGCTGTGCTCAAAGGAAAGTTTCCGGCTCCAGAATTAGGAGTACAAACAAGTCTGCCAGGCTCAGTTTTGTTGGTCACATACAGTTCCTCTCTGAGCCATCAGGGGTATTAACCTGGGCCAAAATCATATCTCCAATGTCTACTTAAAATGAGAAAACTACCAAGAGTCTATACAGATGGTCTTTTATACTTTTATAGGGAAGACGTCAATCCAAATGCATGGTACACTTTCCAAACATTGGTGGAAAGATGATGAAAACTTGATTTTTGTTCAAATGCCACTAGTGCCCAGTAACTTTGGAGCAACTAGTCTTAAAATTTGATCACAGTGACTGCTAATTATCCCCCACATTTCACTTCAGCCAGGGTTTCTGTGGCACATGACTTCACCACAAGCACAAGTCCATCCCCACAGATGCTCCACTTGCCTGTTGTCCTTCTGCACCAGGATTTTATCTCCATCTTCAATCAGGTTCTTCTGCTCTGTCACACCATAGCTTTCCCTGCAGATCTGTACAAAACCAGAAATTAATTTTACCAGAAGTATTTCCTGGGACATGTGCCTACAAGAAAGACAGAGTCCTCTTAGACTCAGACAGCTGAGGACTGGAATGTAAAGGGTGGGCCAGAGAAAATGGTATGTGCAGAAACTTCTGTTCTCTGCTCCAAGTACCCTGTGTGCTTCACTGCCCTCTATCACCTACATTTACTGTAGGACTGCTATTAAGTTGAAATGTGAAATTAGAAAGGAATAAAAATTATTTTAGGTAAAGTTCCTGGGAAAAAAACCCTAAGAGATTGATAATTAAAAACCTGTGTTTAACTAAGCCCATGAGTTTTGGCAAGGACTCCCTCATTTAACAGAAACTCAGTGGGTTAATTCATACTCTCTCACTGGAACAATAAATGACACAGACATTTTCCTGCTTTTGCCAGCCTAGCACCAGTACAAACCTACATTCTGTACATTAATTGTTTAGCTGAAAAAAATGCAAAAGGGTCAATTTTCAAGTTGCCATCAACAAAAGAGGCCCCTATGTGTGAGAAAAGTCTCTTTTGTTACTTTAAAGGTATCCTTTTTTTTACACAGCCTGCATTACTATCACTATGGCTTCATTGACTTATCCCGAATTACAGCTCTGTCCAGCAGGAGACAAAGCCAGATGCAGGTATGACTCACTTCAGAGGTAAACAATCTAAGAGAGTTTATGTGCTCTCATTCATGCAAAAAGGAAATGGGCACCACTCTCCTTGCTCAGCAAGGTTCTTCACAGTGTGGAGCAGTTTTATGGTAGCTTGTTTTTACCCCAGGGCAGACCTTAGGCAGAGAGTCAAAAAATTATCAAGTGAACCCATCACTCACAACCTGTTAGAGCATCAGGTCTTTAAACAGAGACAAGGCTATTTTGAAAACCACTCAGCTTAATCTACTTACTAGCTCAGTTTTTAGGACCACATACATACAAAAGAAGAAGGGACTTGACAGCAAAGAATATTTTAACATTAGCTTGGGCTATGTGCTATAGGTATTTGAATAAGCTTGAATACACATGAAAATATAGATGGGCTTCAACTGTACCATAGTAATCAGAGAGTTGATATGTCAAATGTGTCTTACTGTAAAATTCAAACAGAACGTCTCCTCCACATCTTCCCCAGGGTAATCTAAAAGTTGCTGGAGACTCCTAAATAACAAGTAGGGAAAGAAATTTAAAAAAGAATAATCAGAGATTTTAAAAGCCATACTTCTAACAGTGAAAACAAATTCAGCAGAAGTAAACAGCATCATATATCTGGGTAGTAGGATTGCAAGAGAGAAAAGAGTCAAGAGTCAAGAGAAGCAGTAAGAAAGAAATACATCTTGTCTTAGGCTGCAATACAGGATGTAACCAAAAGTATGTATTTTATCACCATCTGTTGAAAACAGGTGGGGCAATGATACTTATCTCTGTGGGAGATATTCTCTGCTAATGGGACAGCTGCTAAAACCAGGCGGAGCACTCATCCTTATCTTTTCCACAATCCATCCTTCCTCCAAAAAAATATCATCTGTTAATGGGCCATTGAGTTCCACTGTGTGACTGATAACATTACATCATCCCATTGGCAGATGCTCCAGCCAGGGGGAGCAGCCAAGCTTTTCCTACTTAGATGAAAACTAAGATCTAGAGCACCAAGGCAGCCTTCTTCCACTGGATCCCAGAGGAATGCTGGACCTTTCCACATCATCACTGGACCTTCTGAGGAAAACTGCACCTACTACAGGAGCACTGCTTCAACAGAACCACACCTGTCACTGCAGGAGGACTGCAGCCACCATTTAATGGGACTGCTACCAACACCCTGATTGACAGGGTGTCAGGTTGTATTCTGACTCTGTCAGTGTTTCTGGGTTTGTTCTCTGTAATACTGTATTTCTATTTTAATTTTCCTAGTAAAAAACTGTTATTCCTATTCCCATATCTTTGCCTGAGAGCCCCTTAATTTCAAAATTATAATAATTCAGAGGGGGTTTACATTTTCCATTGTAAAAAGAGGCTCCTGCCTTTCTTGGCAGACACCTGTCTTTCAAACCAAGACACATCTCAAATAAAGAGATGCTTTGTTAGGAGCAGGATAAATGCCAGTCGACAGAAACTATCAATACAGTCTGTGCCTACCTAGTTCATAGATCATCTTTAATGATCCTGACTTAGGAACAGAATTACATTTCTAGTTCTAAAGTTGTAATTCTATGTCATCACCTCACAAAGATCTGTGGGAGTGGAGGAAGAGACAGAGGTGGACTGTATCTGTATGCCCATCATATAGAAAATACTCTGCTACCTCCCAAAATCCTGCTGCTGTCTTCCTGGCATTTTACCTCATTATTGATAATTACAGCTGTCACTTTGTGTAAATAAATCAGATGGCAACTCATAAAAAGAAATAAGACAGCAGTCAGACAGTGGGATTTTAACCTCCCAGTGTCAGGGGAAACCAGAATCCCTATACAATTAGGTGGAAAAGATACAATACACCACTTGGAAAAAGTAATTCTTTCACTCCACTCAACTTCCTGTCATGACAGCAGGTCAGAGCTGCTCTGGTTCATGGATGGGACAATTCACAGCACTACACACAGTTCCCTGCTTGCTAGTCTGAGCCTGGCTGGAGGGGAAAGGCTGAGGCTGGGATCTAGGATCATGCACACAACCACACAGGGCAGGGACAGGCTTCCTGTTGTCAAAGGGGTGGTGTGGGAGGTGTCTTTTGGCTGTGTGGTACCCTGTTTCTAGAGGTCAGGAGGGTGTGAGCCTAAGCAGATGGATCCAATAGCCTGTGCGAGAAGTCCTACACAGAATTCACCACCAGCTCATATGTTTTGCCAGAACCCCAGTCACCCAAATTAATAAGTTACTCAAAAGGATCAGGAGGTGTTTTATTAATCAACTTTTAGCTAGTTAGGTACTTCCTCTTCTTAGCTGGATGGTCTACCTTGCTAGAAAAGCTGCAAATTTTGATTTTCATACCTTCCTTCTGTAGGGGACAGCTCCTTCAAGTCCTCTAGGCAGGGCTTCACATTCAAGAGTTTTTTGTACAGAGCCAAGGGAAAGTGAAGGTCTACCACTGTGAAATTGTAGATTGCAAGACCGCATATGATGCCAATCAAGTGAAACCAGTTGTGTTCTACAAAACACTGCAAAACCACACAGAGAAATCCTGATGAGACACACTGTCACTGGTGCAATGCACAGTACTCTTTCCTCCATGCACTAAGAAACCAGATCCTGCTTTTCAAACTGGGACAAAGTCAGAGAGCTCCCATCAAGTGCCACTTTGGTTGTCAATTTCTTGCTGGTGTGTGCCACAGAAATGAAATTTCAAAAACCATGCTCTATTACTTTTGTAAGCCATGATCTCTGTGGAAACAGCAGCTTTCCACCTTACCTGCCTTTTAATTCCTTTTTAAATACCTGTGTTTAGACACTATCTTGGGTTGCAATACAAGATGTGACCAAAAGTATGTATTCTATCACCATCTGTTAAAACCAGGTGGTGCAGTGCTCTTTATCTTTTCCACAATCCATCCTTCCTCCAGGGAGATATCTTCTGTTAATGGGTCATTAAGTCCCACTGTGTGACTGATGAAATTACATCATCCCATTGGCAGATGCTCCAGCCAGGGGGAGCAGCCAAGCTTTTCCTACCCAGATAAAAACTAAGATCTAGAACACCAAGGCAGCCTTTTTCCACTGGATTCCAGGGGAAAATCGGACCTTTCCACATCATCACTGGACCTTCTGAGGAAAACTGCACCCTCTGCAAGATCATTGATTCAACAGAACCACACCTGTCACTGCAGGAGGACTGCAGCCACCATTTAATGGGACTGCAACCAACACCCTGACTGACGGGGCGTCAGGTTGTATTCTGACTCTGTCAGTGGTTTTGGGTTTGTTCTTTGTAATACTGTATTTCTATTTTAATTTTCCTAGTTAAGAACTGTTATTCCTGTTCCCACATCTTTGCCTAAGAGCTCCTTAATTTCGAAATTATAATAATTTGGAGGGAGGGGTTTTACATTTTCCATTTCAAAGAGAGGCTCCTACTTTTCTTAGCAGACACCTGTCTTTCAAACCTAAACAGACACTAACAGTGCTTCAGTGTTTACTGTCTACGTACTGCAAGAAAAGGTGTTAACAATCCTCTCCTATTACCCATCCTATTTTCTATTAAAAGCTTTTGCATCGGCAGAGTTCTACCCAGGCAGATACACCAGTAGAGGTGCTAGCACAGGCCTCCTTTTCTTCACATATTGACTCTCAATATGTGTCAGTCACAGACTGGCTGCCCACGTTTGTTAAATGTTCCAAATACGTGACTCATTTTCAGTGCTTACACTGTCATCACTCCTGGTGCCAAAAGACTTGTTTTATACCAATAACATTAGCAGTGAATGCTCTGTAAAACTGTTTACAAGTTACAAAAGGTGCCAGGCCACTTCCTTCCTTGTAACCCCCTCTAGCAGGACAGCCACACCTTAAGGGAAGACTGGCAATGTCATTTCCCACCTTGCTACCTATGGAGGTGAAGGAAAGGACATAAACCACCATCTCCAGCCATCTGACAGGTACAGATCTTGCATGCCACACTCTTCCAAAGCCAACAACCTTCCTCTACAAGCCATGTTTCTTGCTGTTTAAAAGCTTCCTCCCATAAAGCATTAACAACTTTAGATCCTGAAGGTAATAGTGATGCATGACTAAGTGGATTGGCTGCAATTATGTGAAAAGCAAGGGATGCACAGAAGTCTAATGCCATCATCACCTAAACCTCTCATTCTGTAAAACAGCACATGACCATCACATTCATATGATAATAAGAGTTCTATTACCTGTCATCTGAACCTTAATACAAGTTTTATTATGGGATAAGAATAAAGAGAGAGACCCAACTCTTTAACAGCCATCACCATTCTACTAAGGTTAACAGGCCTATTTACACTAACTGAAAATAGAGTTCACATTGTACCATGAGTAGAAAATGAGAGGAAGAACATTTCTTTCATAGTTTGCCACTAACTTCCTTGTCATTTAAATGCAGCATATTATTCCAACCTGTATGTATCGAGGGCAGGGGCTTACCGTGTCTGAAAACCACAGCAGGTTTGACTCTGGATAGTAAGTGAACATGCCATAGATAGGGTTGAGTAGTTCTTTTAACAACAGGAGAAAAAATTCCTTTGTCACTCCTCCAGCATCAACAGCTTCCTCACCATCAAAGATGACCTGCAGAAAAAGCAGGTCAGTGACAGGGATGCAGAGCTGAGACTGAGTAAATCAGATCTCTCTCTAATTGGGATCCACACAAAGCAATTTGTCCAACATGCCCAAACCCAGAACAAACCACGAGCTCGTTTCAGTGCTCTGCCTGCAGGGACAGAAAGGGAACAGGGGTGGCAAATCAGGTATTTTGAGAATGTTTAAATCCTTATGCAAATCATAATCACCTGTCATTCCAACAATCAAAGCAACAGCATGACAGCAGCTACTGAAGATTGTGGCAATCTCTCAGAGATAAAACACATCCTATTGTAAACAGCCTGCTCCTGCAGAAGGGCAAAACAGAGGCTGCATAACAGCACAAAATGCTTCTTCCCCTTCTCAACACACCAGGAGAAGAGAGCAAACCCTGTGCTTGCCTTCTTGTAAACTAACCACAGCCAAAGCACTCCAGGAGTCAGAAAAAAGACTCAGTCTTTGCACTGACTAGACCAAATGTTCCTGTGTGCAACAGCTATGGAGAAGTTACTGCACACTGCTGAAGTGATGTGAATGGTTGAAAGGCTGCAGAAATGTTTGCTAAATGAGAGGGTGCTAAAGATATGGAGGAAACTTACTTTGAGAGGTTTTTTCAAATCAATGTCTGAATGGATGCTCAACTCCCTTAAAGCATCACCAACTAAGTTACTCCTGCGAACATGAAGTACCAGGAAAGGGCTTCTGGCCAGCAGAGGCTCCAGGGTGAGAAGCATGAAGACATTCTGCAAATTTGCACCATTTATTGCAACCTAGAAATAAAAGAGAAGTGAAAAGCAGCCACAGCTCAGCTTCTTTCTTCCTATGAAAGGAAAACAGTTAACAACTACATGCCTTTCTGCCTTTTTGGTTTCTCCAGGGTTCAAGAATCCCATGCTCACTCTTTACTGTGTGTGTACCTGTATGCCCTGTTCCCCCATTTCCCACACCAACACTTTCAATCCACTGATCAATTCACCACATTTGAGCAACAGAGATTAAACTCCTGAACACTTTTTTTTTTTACATTAGGGAAGTAGCTGGGGAGAAGATGCTTTATTTATGCTCTTACTGAGTCAAGAAACTCAGTGTGAACACACTCAGCTAAGAGTGAGTCCAGGAGGGAAAACAGTGCTACAAATATACCAAGCAAGGAGCCAGCTGACAAATGCATTTGCCAAGGCACCAGGGATCCCATCATATACAATTTGAAGCCCTCATCCACATGGATTTTCTGGAGTTGGGCAAGGCACAAAGCCCAGTCTAAGCTTTGCCTGCACTTAGGTTATTTCTTCTCAT
The DNA here is from genome assembly GCA_013397375.1 of Toxostoma redivivum. Taxonomy (NCBI): domain Eukaryota; kingdom Metazoa; phylum Chordata; class Aves; order Passeriformes; family Mimidae; genus Toxostoma; species Toxostoma redivivum. The sequence goes on from VXBI01011364.1 coordinate 952,788, forward strand.
GTGTTGTCCATAGTAAATGGCAAATTCACATTTAAAAATTCAGTTTAAAAGTCAGTTAAATCTGAGACAGAAATACACCAGAGAACAGGCTTCCTCTGATCCAGCACTCAGAGAACTACTGGTTTCTCTGGTATCTAAGTGTTTTTCTTGCTAAAGATCCTGTCTCTCAGGACAGCAAAACCTGTCCCAGTCCGCTGTTCTGCCAAGGTAAGTTGGTATCTCCCTTCAGCAGTGCACTGCTGACAAACTGGGTAGCTGAAAACATGCAAGAGGCTGACAAAATGAGAGCAGGAGCAGGTGATTGCAGCATCTGAACATAGGCCAAGTCCCTTCTGCCTAGCTGCAGGCTGTGTGCTCAAGCAGCTACAGAAAAGCCAAGAGATGGGTATTACATAGAACTAGCACCATGGCCACAAGTGACTGTGATGACAGTTCTCCACCCTGAAGAAACATGACAACCAAGGACCTCAGCAGATTTATTTCACAGAGGATGGGACTAGTCCCACCAGAACCAGCTGCCCTGGATGAGGGGTCAGTGCCTAATGCTTTGCCTGTCTCAAGAGGTACCTGTGTGAGCAGTGCCTGGCACTGGGACATTTACAGTGGCACTGCTGCCCTTGTCACAGCCTGGCTGGGAGCTGGCTTGGCTGCCACCTACAGGTGCTGGAGCTGGACATCCGCTGTCAGCACATTCCTGGAGGGTCCCCAGGCTGTGCCACTCACTGCAACTGGGTGGGTGGGCTGCTGGCAACAGCTGCTGCCTGCAACCACAAACAGCATCAGGAGCTGGTCTAAACACTCACCTCATTATTAGAAGGAACAACCACTCCTGCAGCAGGCAGACATTTCGAAACAAGTGTCCACGTACCTAAACGTTTGTCTACTTATCCAGTCTTACAGCTCCTCACCTTACTCCTTATCCTTGAATTATCATAAATACATAGCTACTCCTTCCTCATACAGCTTAAATTTCCACCATATGCACATCTGACAGTTCTGATGATGCCAGACAAACATTTTGAAAGGTAAGACACCAAGCACTGCCTCTGCAATACCCAGGGCAAAGAGGTTCTCCAGCTACACTGCTCTCCTGTATCATGGAAACAGCGTTGCACAAACCAGCTCCCAGTTAACACCCATTCCATGCAGGCAACATTGCAAAAGGCAGAGACAAAGAGATGTGTCAGGAAAACTGGGAGAGAGAATGATTACCTGCATCTGTAATTCCGCATCTGTCTGTAACATCTTGGTCTTAGCTTGAGCATCAAAGATGAAAGGGTAAGAGCAGAGAGTCACAGTGTCCTGCAAGAGAGGCAGGCAAGATTTGTTCCTATTCACAGCTTCCAGAGCACTTCTTTAAATAAGAGTCTTGAGAAACAATTTTCTTACCTGCATGATGGATGGCCTTACTTTCTGTGAAAGAAAAAGAGAAGTATGAAAATCTTTTACTCTTTCAATTCTGTGTGGGTTTTTTTGGATGGACTAGTCCAAAGGTGACCCAAAGTAAATTTTCCTCCTTTGGGACCAACAACCCATTTTTCTTCCTCTTAAAGAAAAGCATGGGAACTTCCTTCTCAAGAAAATGCACAAGTCTAATTCAAAACATGAACATCAAACATTACTAAGAGGACTGATTCCTGTATTAGTCTGCCATGGGTGAAACTTGTTCTTATGAAGAGTAACAAAGGCAGAAACCAAATGAAACAACAGGAGAGACCATAAGGCCACTACATGATGATAAAGGAACACTCCTGCAATGCAAATTACTTGTCATTAGCCATATTGACACATTTTTAACTATCCCTTACATAAATTTAAGTCAGTACTTTATTGTTTTGCTCACTAAAGGTAAGCACACAGCAGCAGCACTATTTAAATGATGGAAAGCAGAGGATGGGGACACAGCACGCACAACACTTACAAAGCCCATGAAAACACACACAAAGTTATCACTACAGTAAGGTTTTACTCTTGCAGCATCCCTTGGCAGATGTTTTTTGGTGTTTTTTTACACTTGGGATTCCTTTTTCTGCTATAATTAAATAATCTCACCGGGTTCCCACAAAGCATATTCCAGCCCTCAGTTTAGTTATCTCCTTTCTTACAGATGGGAAAGTGAGACATAAAAGAGGTGAAGGGTCTTACCCAAGATCACCCAGCAGGTTACTGGAAGAGCCAGGAATAGAACCCACATCTCTTGAGGCTTGGTTCAGTCCCCTAGCCAGAACGCCACACTGCCTCCTCTTACAGAGCAACATTTTAACATCACTGGCTACATTATTCACAATACCTGCCTAAACAGCAGAAGTAAAGGGCAAAAATTATAATTTTAGAATACAGGACTTGGCTCCTGAGGTCTTGATTACATTAAAAGGATCCAGTGACTGAATTAATCCCCTTGTGCAAAGACTGAACGAAATTCACATGAATAACCAGAGACTGTTGCAAGCTTTGGTTAAATATTGCTAGCTCCAACTCTTTTGACAGCCTTTCTATTTTTCAGTCAATTTTGTAAAGCACTCAGATTTGAGATATTTAACATACAGAAGCTCCTACACTGAATACATTACGCTCTCATTAAGGATATTGGAAATACAGATCTACAGCCAGAAACACAAACATGGACAACTATTTCATCACTTTACATAAAACCTCTTACCATTCCAGCCTGGTGCAAAAACCACATGAGATAATCCTCCTGAATGTCCACCAAGCTGGAAATCTCAGGGATATAAAACTTATCATATTCTACATGTTTAACTTTCTGATTCACCTAGTGAAGAGAACAGATGGAAATATTTGACATATTTTAACACATTTTCAGGTTTGCTTTCATAAATTCAGTTATAGCAGCTTGCAACAAAAGGACACAAAGTTTTACAAACAATACATGATCTCTTATATTTTGGTACAAACTAAGAAGAATCAAATAGAACCTCTTTATAACTTTAGTTCCCTCTCCTCCTCACCCCGACCACCCAGTAACAACACAGTGAGAGCAGAGACCATCAAAGGACAGGTGTTTGTGATGCCAGAGTGCACAGCCCAGCAGCAGCCTTCTTTAGGGTAACTTTACTTCTAATTTTTGAGACCGGAATAAACAATCTTCAAGAACCTTGGACTTAGGAAAGCCACTAGCATCTTTCCCACGTTGTGACTTGATGGACAGTGACACAGCTCATGACTGGCAAAGGACGGACAAGACTGAATCATCTTGTGTCAACACATGCCCAGGCTTTCCTCTCACCTTGTGGAGTTTCTCCAGAAGCCTAAGAGCAGCTGTAATGTAGCTGCTGAACAGGACTGGGATCAGCAGTGTTTTCCTTCCACTGAGGAGGTAAACCACTGCACCTTTATAGAGGTCCACAAGCCTGAGGAAGTATCTTGGGCACACCTGAGACCACCAGTTATCTGGAAAGCAGAAGACATCAATATAAACCTTAATGAAAGGCCAGAATATGCCCTATATGAGGGGTTACAACTGAAAAAAAGTGGAATACACCTGAAGACTCTTTCAAAAAATTCCCTATTCTTGCCCTAACTGTAGCAAAAAGAAAGTGAGGTAGAGTCGTCTAAATACCAGAAACTGAAAAGATCCCCCCCTTTCCACTCTCATCCAGCCATACCAGCCATTACCCAGCCCAAACCCTGATCAGGGTAAGAGCCTGAATTTGAAGTTTTTTCAGTCTTTAATTCAAGATACTGTTTCAAGTATCTGGCATCCAGGACACTGTGATCTTGTGGGCAAACACCTGTCTCTCAGGAGTGACAAGGAAAGAGTTGCCTGGGCAATTTTCTGTAGCACCACATCCTTTTCTAGCAGGTGTCAGAGCATGTCTCCTGGCACACCTGCACTGAAGGATTAACTCCCCCTCTTTAGATTTCTTTCTTGCCAAGGATAGGTAACCCTTACTTTCCCCTAAAGGGATCTGGACTATTAGCTTCTTTCCTAGAACTAATCACCTGTGAAGTAAAAGCTAGAGCCTAGGATCCTTCTGAAGGTCTGAATGCATCACACAGCATTTTACATGATAATATCAGGTTTAGTACATGACAGCCTTAAGAAACAGAGTAATATAACAAGAACAGCAGTAGTTTAACAAATGTGAGTAACAATCATTAAGCAGCATATATTCTGTTCAGTTTAAAATAAGCTCAGAGGAAAATATATTAGAAATGAAAAGACTCAGAAGTGGGAGAAGAGTTTAAGAGCTCAGCTTAGTCACAGACCAAGGTTTGTCTGCATTTTGTAGAGGACAAAATAATTCAGTATTATATTTAGTATTCTTTTTTTACCTTATGCAGAAAAGATATTCTAAAGTGATCAACAGCTGATCAAATTTATGAGCATAGGATAATTTAATCTTCATGACATAAAAAATATATGTTTCTGTAGAGAAATTTATCTGGAACTGAGTCTCTGAATGTGGGTAAACTAGTTAAAGTAAATTAGATTAACCTCCCTAGTAAGTGTTCTTCGAAATGATATTTTACTTCTAAATGAAAACAATTCTTAAATGACACTTACCAAGCACTTTGCTGGGGTTGGTGTCCAGGCGCAAAATCGCCATTGCTAGAGGAAGTGTCAGAGAGATGTAATACTTGGAGTCTTGGAATGGTGGGAATTCTGGGAGAATCAGATAGATCCTCATCGCCTCAACATCTGGTGGAGAGCTGGACAACTGAGGAATCAAAAAGCTTTCAAAGCTCTTCAGTATCTAGAAAGAAAACAAACCAAAAAAGACAACTTATCCTGAGTGATAGAGCACCTACAATGTAGATTATGTTTAAGGGCTGATGAAATGGTAAAACCCTGTTTTAAAAGTCAAACCCAGAGTGAAAAAATCCAAAACTACAAATATTATTGCTAAAAGTGGCAAGGGAGACATGTATGCTTTTATCCCACAGCTCTGCACTTGTGAAATAAATTCTCTGAGTTAGAATAAATTATACAACCATGAAGTACTCAATTCCTGACAGACACACAATAATTATAAATATAACATACACTGAGTTTATTTCAGCAGACATTCAAGTATTAAATGCCATGAGATAAAACTTGTTTTTAAATAAAAGCCTTGGAGACACATTCTGAGGAGGTCAAAATCAGCCCAGGTCAAAAGAGAAGTACCATTAAGTGTCTGGCTTTTAGCTTTGCAATACAACCTTTTCCCAACGATGCTGCTGGAACTTGCATGTTAGAGAAGGACTAAGCCCTAATTTCCCCTCTGAATATCCAAATCTCAGAAGTGCAATACCTGCTCTAGAAGAATGGAGTGCTGAGAGTTCATCAGCTTCTCAAACAGCACTCTTGTGGAGTTTAGATCAATCCCTGGGATCTTTGGACTGGTCTTAAAATGTTCATCGATTCTTTAAAAAAGAAATAACAGACAGGCATAAGTTGAAGGAAGAGACCCCATTACCTGTATATTGACATGGCCTGAGAGCAAGCAATGGAGAAATGACCACTAGGGAATTCATAAGACTAGAAACAAAGACTCTCCCTTCTGAATTCCTCCAGGCCTTGGTTAGGGCTGGGATTCTTGCAGAGAAACACTTCATCAAAGGTGAAGTTATCCTTTGGTGTCCCCAGGACTCCTTCACTGACTTAAGAGTGCTGTATTAGACACTATGAAGGGGAAGGCAGCTATTAAAGACAGGATCATTTGTCAGTTTGATGGCAGATTTGACTGTAAGAACACGAGGAGCTGTAGAATGGCTGTTCCCATAACAGCACAGGCTCCAGGCTGGAAACTGCTCCCCAGAGACACACTGTGGCACAGAGCATTTCGGGCTGTGCTCTGCAAAGGTAGTGCTCAGGCACACAGCCATGGAATAGCTTCTCCCCCATCTAATCCTGTAATGCAAACAGGCCTACATGGCCTTAGGACATGGGAGGGATGCACTGGGGTATTTCTATCAAGTGTACCTTGACATAAGACTTCATGTATAAATGTACATAGTTAAATACAGCCTCATTTAAGGCTTCAGAATTTATCATTCATTTGGTCAAAGATTTTCTGTAGAAGTGCTGCACTAGCCAAGACATCACTGAAGTGAAAGAACAAGTGTATTTGGCTTATGAAGCCATAAACTCCACTCATTTCCACATTCAAAGGAGACGTGAGACTATTTAAAGTGACTCAATAACTTGGATACCTTAACAAGGATTTTAAACCAACATGACACAACTCTCGTTATGCAATAACATGTTTCTTCACTAGAGAAGAAACCACTGGACAAGCAGAAAAACACCAGAATAATTAGAAAACTATCTTCTTTTTCAAGTTGCTCTTGGAATGTATTACGCAAAGATTACTCAGAATAAGTAAGTTTTTCTTCACCTAGTTACAAGTCATTTACTTTTCACATCATCAGAAAAATTTCTCCTCCTCCTCATCTTATGCTGTTACCTCCTCAACATTTACAGATACAGCCAACACAAGCTTTCCCAACCCACAGCCTTTGACTCAGCTATGTGTCTTACAACCTTGTCACCACCTATTGTGGGTTACACCCATATGAAATTCCTCCTTTTATAAGCAGGAGCATAAAGCTCTCCACATATGATGTCACCTAAAAGGAAAGCACTTCCATGATGCCCCTGATGTATTTTCAAGAGCAGCCTGTGTGGAAGTATACTTTCACATGCACCAGCTAGCTCATCTGGGTAAGAGACTATTCAGAAACCTGGTATCCCTAATTTCCTTTCATGTCCTATTCCTATCCCTCTCTTTAACGATGTTGGTATCTGTTTCATAAGGAAGAATAACAGTTGTGGCAACTCCAAGAAATCTGTGCCTTACTTACTTACTTACAGTACACTCACCATGCACTCTCCTTGATCATTTGCCTTTCTTACCCAGCTCTGACCACCACTCTTTTAGGGGACATCCTCTGCCCTCATCTCCTGCCTGATCAAAAAAAATCAAATCCCACTGCAGAAGTGAGTGAAGCAAAGGGATTCCAGTCTGCATCAAGGGAAAGGCATACATCTGGAAATTTGGCACTTACTTCTTCTCCAAGAAGCTTCCATTCCAGCAGGCAGCTGAGGACAGGATCTGAACAACATTACTGTTTGCAGCAGGAAGACAAAAGAAAACAGAGATACAGGTTATGAATGCATGCCTCAGTAAATCTCTTCATCTCTCTTCCCTTCTTTTTATGGGAAACAATGTCAGGATAACCCCTTTAGAGGCACAGAGGGCAAGACTTCACTCAGGATCATGTAAGGTCCCTCTTTGAAAGGAGGAATTAGTGCCTCCTTTCCACCTTTTCTACCCTTCTCATGGCAGGCACATGGGGGAAAGAACTTAATCAGTCTGTTCACAAGTTCTTGCTGCTTTTCATGAATTTTAAGCACACAATGCAGGACAACTTTAAAATTAAGTTCCCACCCACCATCTGCAATACTGAGGCAGCCTCAAATTCCTCTGGTTTTGCTCAGAAGCTCTCACCTGGCAGCCTTGTGACTAACAACTCCTCCCCTTGGAAATGACCAAGAACCACACTTGAAAAGGTTGCTAAATTTCAAGTGAAAGCATGGCACGGAAGCCAACAAAATTATTTAAATACAACTTTCAAAAAAAGGCTTGTCCAGTGCCACAATACCTACTTGACAGAATTAGAACTGTTCTTTTCTAAAAGCTTTTGCCTCCAGACATCTATAGTTTCATCATTTATTAAACAGGTGTAACGTGTTTCATTTATGGTCCGGAAATCATCAGCAGGCAAGGAATTCTGTGAGAAGATACAGATTTCAGCAAAGAAAAGGCTTGTAAAACAGTTCATTCCTACCCATAATCTCTGTTTTAATAAATAACTGATAGCCTCCTTAGTGTGGTCTCTGAAAAAGTTTGGTTAGAAGTTTTGTGGCATTACTAAGAAGTCCAAAATGGAAGGTATGAAAAAGTTTGAGGAAAAAAAAGATCCTCAAATACATTTTAAAAAGAAGAAAATAAAAAAACCCCAGAGTATCATTTCCTAGATGTACCAAAGCCCTCTTAAATACTGTCATACATAACTACAGGCTTAGTACAGTTATTTTCTCCCTATTTCTATGCCTCAAAAGTTTATCCCAAATACTTCTTGAAAGAAAAAAAAAAAAGACAGAAGTGGGAAAACAAATTCAGCATTCAGCCCTCCATTCAGCACTGCTTGACAAAATCCAATTGTATGTGGCTGATGGCCCTACACATCAACCATGCAGAATCCAGTGCCACAGGTGGAAAGCAGCCCCCCACTTCCAATCTGCAAAGACTGGATTCCCATCCCTGCTGATTAAACTGGAATCAGCATCTTCCCAATGGCTTTGATGTGCCTCTAAAGAAAGGCAACTCTCAGCCACTGAAGTCATAAATCCCTATAACAACTGTCAGAGCTGTTAAGGTTTGTAAGGCAGAATGGAGTCCAAAGCAATACTTCATTTCAGAAGATTTTAGCAAAAACAAAAGCTGTGTTGTGAATGCTGGGACAGGGGAGAAGACTTGAAAAGATAGCTCATTTGGTTTACCTCGTATTTGGAGCAAAGCACAAATGTTTGGTCTCCTCCAGAGAAGATATGTTTAACAATGTGGTATTTACAGGCATCTGTTCAAGAAAGACACAGCTGTATTAGAGGCTGATGGACATAAGACCCTACCTGTACTTTCTCCCCTCCCATTTGCACTGCCAGTACAACAACAAGGAGCACCTGGGTCCTTTGAAAGCCCTGCTGCAATCAGCTGGAACTCAAGCAAGTAGCCACTTTCATGAGAGGTACACAGGAGGGGAAAGTTGTAATTTTTAAACTGCAATAGGGGCTTTAAAGAGAGAACAAAGCCTTTGGAACATAGTATTAGTACAATATCATGAAGTCTCAAGATTGCCAAATGCTGAGCTCTGCCATAAAAAGAGAAAGGGAGATGGCACACATTAACAAGGAGAGCAAAAGGTCACCCAGAAATTAGCACAGTGCATTTGGGACAATAGGATGAGTTTCTTTTGGTGTTTCCAGAAATTTCACATAACAATGTTAAAATGTCTTTAGACAGCTATGGGCGAAATTATTTATGCCCATTTTCCATTTCAAATTGAGCACAGTACATACCAGGTTTCCCTGAGAGTTGCCCATTATGAGCTGCCCAGTGACCCTTGACAGGAGAGGGACACTTTACATTGCAAGTGTGCCCTGTTCCCAGCTGGCCTCTTGTTCCACAGCCAAATGCATAGATCATTCCTGAAGAAGGCACAAAGGCTAAAGTGTGATGTCTGTAAGAGATGGGTACAGAGTTTGGGCCTTGTTTAAAAATAAGTTTTAAAAAACCAAGACCAAAACCAAACCAAACAAAAAAACCCCCAATAATCCAACAACCAAACCAAATGCAGCCTAGAACTTATTCTCATTTCTCCTAGGCCAGAAGCAGGTGCCAACCAGCACCTTTACAGGGGCACCAGTGTTTAGTTTTTGCCACCTGATGGCACCAGTTTATGGGATGGAGCCCTTTAGGTGGAAGTGACAAAGAACAGCTTGTGCCAACACACAGCTGGTATCAGGCTCACAGTATCAGCTTAGTCATTTGCTAAGCCTGTACATTTTGAAAGGCAACAACACAGCACCAGTGCTGCTAACTCACTTTTCATTAAAGAGGCTGGAAAATCGTGACCAAAGGGGCTTCTGCTCTAAAGTCATGCTGAATTAAGTTGGGAAGGTATCTTTTACAGGTTAGAGTGCAGGGTACAACCCCAATTAAAAACCATCTCATTAAGAGGGCCTTAAAATTCTCATGGAAAGTAAGATTTAAATTCATTTAGCTTTCACACAGTGAAAGCAGAAGGAGGACTATTTACCCCTATTTGCATGAATCAGCATTAACCTCCAGCAAAGAAAAGCTTCTGATTGCACACAGGACTTACCTGCCACAAGCAATCTGAGATACCTCACTGCCCATGAGCTCAAGAACTCTTCGGGGGTTCACCTCATCATTCATGGAGTCATGGCCCAGTTGCCCACAGGAACCTGCACCGAAGGTGAACACCCCTCCACTCTGTTAGCAAATCAAACAGCAGAGTCTCCATTTAGGGACTCATAACCCAGAGAGCAGCATCTCTCTAACTCCAGTTTCAGTGTGAGCCCAAAGCTTAGGCAGAGATTGATGGGGATTTTCAAAGGATTCAGAAAAGAAACTTGGGTTCTGCTAACGCAGCTATCAAATAATCTACCTTGCCACCCATCAGAAATGAACAGAATTATCTTCTAGTGTAGGTATCTCTACACTAGACAAGTTCCTACAGAACTAGTTTTCTACAATGGTATTTTTCCCACAGGAATCCCAAACTCATTTGTTCAATTCATTTTGCAGTGGAAAACACTGAGGTTCCAAAACAGGAAGCAACACCTATAAAGTGGCAGAGCCAAGGCAAGAACTGAGCTGCTCTCTTTCAAATCCCAGCACTGTCCTCTGGCCACTAAATTATACACCACTTGGAAGCAGCAGGTTTGGAACTGAAAACCTCTTGTAAATGTTGTGACTACTAATGTTTAATTTAAACACTCATTCATTTTAGCTTCCATCTTATTCTGATGCACAGTATTACTCCATTTTCCAACAAAATGCTATTTTCACCCCTTTGGATGTGTGTTTGTTATATTTTTTCCTTCCAAAGCTAATATTTTCAAGTGATTTACCTGAGTTTTGCTATTCCTTGCCATGGATTATTAACATCTTCAGCTTCAAAACCAGCAAAGGATCATGATGGCAATGAATCTCAGAATAAATAATTAGGCTATACTTTCCACTTAGTTTCTTTTACTGGGATCAGAAGGAGTACAGTAAGTCGATCTGTGTTTTTCTACCATTACACAGAAAACTACTGTAAAACCACCAGGCAGGTGAGACAGTGGCCAGGGTTCCCAAGTGAGCATCTTTACCTTTGTCAGGACTGCTGTGTGCTCCTCTCCACAGCTGATGTACACAACCTTCTGAGACCGCAGCAGCTTCACGTGACAAGGGGACTCTCTGTCTGCAATGAAGTCAAAGGAAATAAAGCAGTTGTTTCATAAACACAAACCTGCATGTCCAAGGAATGCACTGTCAGTCTGCTTTTCAGACATGGTTTATGAGCACAAGGGAAACTTTAACAACTGTGGTGAAAAAGGCCCCCCACATGTCCTTGAGCACTTCAAGCACTTCACTGCCGCTTTTCCCATCAAATTCTTAAAAGACTTGACAGACTCAAACAAAATTGTCCAGAGCAAGAATGCACATGTTGATTATCTTGCATAAATTCAACATGCACTTACTGTTTGGGAGATATGGTGAGTGTAGCCTAGATAGGCCCACCTTCAGCTTCATGCTCCATTTCAGACTCCTCAGGGATGACTGCAAATACTTGTTTCCAAAACCTTACTTAGACCTTTTCCATATAGAACAACCCTGACACGTGGGAGACGCTTGTGCAAGACACATGGTAAGCTGAATCCCAATGTGTATTTAAATACTCAGCTTTCCTTCTGTTGTCATCCTTTAAGCAGAAGATCCTCCTATTTGCAAAGGCTAATCGCTACCAACCATTGAGTGATGCTTTTCTCCTTCACTCTGCCATCCCTAATCATTTAAAGTCTGTCTCCCAGGGATGAATACAGTAAAAATAAAAGCTAAGCACTTCAAGGAGCAGAAAGCACCACAAAACAATTAGATATTAGGGGGAGCAGCTGCTTATTTCATACTAACAAAAAGTTGGTAGAAGTTGCCCATTTCTTGAGATTCTCACCTAAGGATTGGTAAGGTGCTTTTTTACTGGGTAGTGAAAGAAAAACAGCCACATTTCTATGAGTTTAGAATTCAGAGCATATTTTTGGTTTACTTTTTTCTGTATTTTAGCACTCTGATCTTTCTTTTCACAGGAATGACACTTCTTCTCTCTACAGCATAATTGTTAATAATAACAGTGCTGCAGAACACCCATTTTTGCAGACCTTGCTGTTCATGTTTGACAAGTATAATTCACACTGTGTTACCATGATTCACTTACCATAAATACCACATATTTACTACAATGCCAGGCACTGAGGGGGTAGCAGAATATGATCCCTGGCCAGCACCACCCCACCAGTTGATGCCTATTCTGTTCATTTAAGATTAACCCCGTGTCAGTGTAAGCCTCTCATATGTAAACTGCAGCTTTGTTTTAATTAGAAGCATTTATGTGCCAATCTACATGGAAAGGACACTGCTGCTCTTCTAGTAGATCAGCCCTACTTTACAGACAGTACAAGGTATCTAGGTGCATGCTAGGTATCACATCTACACTCAACAACTTGCCTAGATACTTAAATCTGCTAGGAAATTATGAGAATAAAGAAATCAAGCTCCTAATTTTGATTTGAAAGCCCCAAAGAAAATCTTTTATTCCAAAAAGTTAAGAGCGTGTGAACAACAAGCAGAAGAGATCTGGGCTTTTCAGACTAGCACCTGAGAAAAATACCATTGGCCCTATGTGTCTGGTAGACTGTCCAACAAAAAACTAGACAACACTTCACAATACTGAGACATTCAGTGTTGCCATCAATTTGTAGCATATAGATGCTCACCAGTCAAAATCATGTTGGGAAATGAGGAGATGGGTTCAGCCTGCTGTTCTGCAGGGAAAGCCTTTGCTCCAACCAACTTCAAACAAAATATGGGCTAAATATTTTTGAGAAGAGGAAGAAAGAATATGAGCACTTTCTTTGATATTTGCATGCTGACACTCACACTTGAAAGATCTCTTTTTAACCCTCCGCACTTAAATTAACACCCACAAGGGAAAAAAACATGTTTCTGTTTCTACTAAGTATGAAAAGCCTGTAGATACAGAGACTTTCTCTGCCATCTCGTCCCAGGAGGAGCTGCTGAGTGTTACAGACCTACTCACTAAAAATACACTGTCCATGCAACAGGAGACACTAGGCCAAAGGAATCTATCCTTCTTTCACCTAGAAGCATGATTTTCATACCTCGTTCATCACTTAGTCCCAGCTGTCCTGAGCTGTTCTTCCCCCAGCCAAACACAGCTCCTGAGAGAGAAAGGGCAAAACTGTGGGCTCCACCTGCAGCAACCTGAGCCAAAGGGATCCCATCTAGAGACTTGACACGCTGTGGACTGGCTTGAGAGGGACATTCTTTGCCCAAGCCCAGCTGACCATAGCTGTTCTGCCCCCATGTGAAGAACTGGCCATCTGAAACAAGGGAAAAGAGAGAATGGTGGGTGAAAGTTAGCCAAAAGAAAAACAAGTTTGCCAAAATTAAAAAGAAACTGTTCTGGAGGCTTTGCTCCCACCCAAGCCTCATGATAAAAAAAAAGAAGCAAAATCAAGAGAGTAATTATTTGGAACAAACAAACAAACAAACAAACAAAAAAAGCAAGGCCTGAAGCCACCAGGCAAATAAACACACAAGCAACTAAGTGCAACATACAAAATGCAACTGCTGTAACAAACAGTACAACAAAAAACATTTCACACAGAAGAGTAATAGCCAAGGAAAATTTCAACACAAATTAATTACACACATTTTTCTAAATCGAGATGGAAAGCTTTCAAGCACTCCTGCCATAATTCACCAGTGAAACAGTGGGTGGCCTGTGTGTAATGTTTTCTTTCTTCACAGTATTGGCAAAGCTCTTCCTCAGTGTTCATGGCACCTGATCCATTTTATAGCATCCCATTTGGCCCAAAAGCAGTCAGGACATGGGATGTCCATGAGTTATTATGCAGAAATATGCAGTCTTGGACACTGTGCAAAATAACAGCACAAATTCTGGTAATTAATAATGGATGTTACAGTACCTGCTGCCAGAGCCAGGCAATGCCAATTTCCACAGGAAACCTGCAGTATTGTCTGTTGGTTCAATTTCTTTATCAACCTAAAGATGACAACACTATTTTAGAACAAGTGTCCACATATCCCCTTAGATAAAAATTACCATTTACACTCAGATATTTGCTGTATGTATACACAAAATCTATGGTTTTGAGACTGAGGAACAGTGTCTTGAAGGCAATACAGATCCATACATAATAGATGCAAATCTGTGGAGACCTCTAGACACTTGACTAGTAACTCAACTACATTTCCTGCTATAACACTGAATCCAACCATCTGGAAATGGTGAAAATAGCTGGTTCTTGGCATCTTTTTCACTATTCTTTTTCAGGCATTGACATTTTTCATGCTGTTATGGGCCTAGCAGTTCCAGTGAGTTACAGCACCAAATCCTCTTCAGTGCTTTGTACAGAGAATAGCATGTCAAAGGTTCAAGTTATTCCACAAAAATGTTATTTTTAAAATGGCACTATCACATTGCTATACGAGGCTCTCTGTTTTATCAGAGCCACATGAAAGTTAAGGATTGTCTTCCCACAGAGCCCTTCAGCTCAAACATTAATCTTTTGTAATTGAAACTCTTCCTTTAAAGACTGTTTTGACAATGACAGCCATCCTAGAGAGACATCTCAAACTTCAGCTGTGCAGTGGCAGACCAAATGAGAGACTGCATCTGTTGTTAACACAGCATGATAAAACACCATGAAGTATAAACAGCATTTCTGATTTTAAGTACCCTTTCATGTACCTCCTTTTCCTGTACAAAACATTGTGGCATTTTCTGTACTAGTTGTGGCATTTTTCATGCAGGAAGCTCCAGTTTTCTTTTCCATACCTCAACCATCCATGGGCAGAAGGTCTGTTCTGCCCAAACCTCCTGAGGACTTGCAGTGCTCAGGGAGCAGCAGAACAGCAGTGAAAAGCAGAAGGAATCATCTTCATGCCAACATGAGAAGGGACCTATTCCTGCCACACTGAGAGAAAGTAACCCTCCCAAGGTGAGCAACCCTGGATGCATGACCTCCAAGGAAATGCATCTCTTTCAATCAATCATTTTCTCCCTGAGGAAAGCTGACCCTGGTAAATGCCTACCTTGGCACTGTCACTGCATCTTCTATAGTGGTAAGCCCCAGCTGTCCGTCGCTGCCGGCGCCCCAGGAGAAGAGCTGGCCCTGGTCACTGAGGGCCACGCTGTGGGACTCCCCACAGGCCACGTGCACGATGTGCTGCCCAGCCAGCGCCCCAATTTGCTCTGAGGAAACACAGGGAAACGTCTCTGGTCACAGCACTCATCTCACAGCAACACACAGGCACCAGGTCTGGGCAAATCCGCATGCAAAGCCATTCAGGTGAGTGTGCTGATCCCCAATTTAACTTTAAAACAAGTCCTACAGGAGAAAAGGCACCAGGGTTACTGAAAATGTGTTCTGAAAGCCTGGTTTGAAGATCACAGGAGGCAGGCAGGTATACATGCCTCAAGCGCCAGCCTCAGAGACACAGGAAAACCTATCAGGTTATTCAGGAAGAGAGATCCCAGATTTGAGGTTTCCCCACTCAGTTTTGATTCAGGGATCATCCAGCACTGAGAAGACAGCAGACCCTGTAAAACATATTTGACTTTCCACAGCCCTCATGTCCAATGAAGATGAGTCATCCACAAAGCTGGATGTCATCCACAACCCATCCACTGCACCTTGATTTATTGCTTGGTGTGTACATATTACAACACCTTCCATGCTAATCTTGGAACAAGTCTGAACCTCTCAACCTATTACTATCACTGTCAAACACGCATTTTAAAAAGTACCATAAAAAGGAAGAAAAATTAAATGAAAGAATAATTAAAAAAAAAAAAAAACATCACTCAAGTCCTCTGGAAGATAACCTACAATTGACTTTTCACCATTGCATCATGTTAGGCAACTGAAGCAGGTTTGACAATGACTCTAAAGACATCTATAACCAAATCTTACTCATTACACAATTTCTACAAACGGGCATGAAAAAAAGTCTTATTTTTCAACAAAACATTGGAAATACTACAAAACTGATGGTAAAGCTCTCTGCATGCCAGACAGAAGCAAAGTTGGTTTTCTTTTTTCTTCCCTGAACAAATCCAAATGTTCCAGGTGGATAAAGAAAGATTTCACCCTGTAATCTAGAAGGCAGTGATCAGTATTACTGAAATCCCACTTGCCTGGGACATGAGAGGAAAGGGTCATTACAAGTCATTCCATGAAAATGATACCACACATCACAGGCATTCAGAAATCATTAACACACTTAGCACCAAAATCTGCTTGCCAATTAATCTACATGTCTTAAATTAGTGTAGAAAAAGATACCCCTAGGAGGCCTTGCCTTCTATGTCTGGGAATGAGAAAATGAGAAGAAAAATCCCTAATGGATGTTATTGAAGAAAAAGGTGACAACTATTTAAATACATATTTTAGCCGAGGAAAATGCCCCCTGAACATGTGCTTCATTTCACTCAGAACTTATTGGCAACAGAGGTGCAGTTTACAGGTAATAAGCACACAAACATCTTAGGAGGGCTTGAGACCTGCCACCCCATAACACCCTTGGTCCTGCAGCTCTTTCCAGCAGCACTAATTTCACCCAGTCCCACTGCCAGTGCAGACACACACAGGTTTGAGGGTAGTAACTCAGTTTAGACACACAGCTTCCCACTTGGGCCCACAAGCACCCCACTATAGCACTGCTTGGCAGTCTGGTTTATATTCATTTTACATATGTATATAAATGCAGGAACCTATTTTTATCTGAGAGCTCTAAACAACCAGCAGCTGTAAGGGCTGATCAAGGTCAATGACAAACAGCAGACAAGGTATTTCAGCAGCACATATGACTCTGGTCTCTTCCTCTCAGACATCCAGCAAGACAAACATTACCTGCTGCACTGTGCCCAATACACACCTAAGTTCAGACAGGTGTGCTTCTGTACTGGGACCTGAAGGTCCAGAACTAAAGCTGCTGCTGCAGAGGATCACACCATCAAAAAGAGAGGAGGATGAAGCCATCCACTTCTCCAAGGAAAACCTTTTGATTTATGAACCCATCACTTCACCCTTGCTGGAAGGGTACACTGAGACCTAGCTGTTACCCAGAGCACTTGAGCCCCTAAAAGTGGTCACAAAGTCACCAGCCAGCCTCACTTCCAAAGCTGCTCCCTGCACACTGCCAAACACTCCAGGGGATATCAGGAGTCTGACAAAACAGCAAATATGGACAATATGGGATGCTGGGGCACCCATAGCAGAGACTGTTTCACTACCTGCAGGCATGTAAAACACTTCCCTGGGAAAGCAGTATTTGTCACAGTAAATCTTATTTCCTCCAGGAGTTGACCCTGAATCACTGAAGCATCTTGGGGAGGTGACAGAAGACTCCAGTGACCAAAGATTAACTGGAAGAGGCAGGATTCTGACTGAGTAGCACTGCAAATAGAGAAAGAGTGGCTTAAGGTATGGGGCTGTGGCAAGGACTTCACACACTGGGACATTGAGAGGACACCCAATAGGTTTAGAAATCCGAGGTTGTTTCGGTCCCCTCTGGCTCCATCTTAAGTTTAATTTGGCAACACAAATGTGACCTTGCTCTGTGTGCCATCCCAAGAGACAAATAAATACCAACTTGTTTTGAAAGGCTGCCCTGTGTCACTGAAAGCCTTCAGTGACCGGACTGCTCACCAATAGAACAGAGTACAGTCTCACCTGGATAACCTCAGTCAGAAAAAAAACCATGCCTGTCTTGGAGATGAAGCTCTTTGCCTTTAGAAAGGTGCACATAAGGCCCATCTTACCACAATACATTCCTAAGACTCTGTCAATAGCAGTTTGCCTGAAAAGTCATTAAGAAATGCAAATGCCAAATAGTTTTAAGAACACACTCACATGTGTTTCTTTCTGGAGAAGGAAAAAAGCCAGCCTTCTCCTGGGATCACAGCCTGCCCAGCCTTGTCCAACAAGGGTCCCAGTTCACTGTCAGTTGCCAAGTCACTGAATGTCTCATCTCTCAGCTTACATGGGATATCAAAAACATCTATCTGACAACTACTTCTTTGTTGACCTCCCATTCCTTCCTCATATCAAAATATTAGATGTTTTAGTGGTTGGTATACACTTAACTACTAAAGCATCACAACACCATTATTCACTCCTTAGAGAAGATATATCACTGCACTGAGATGAAGAGTACAAAAGGTGAAGTTTATTCTTAGTATTGTGTCTTGTGTAATTGATGAATAAAACCAGTCAAGTGGGGCTTAACAGGCAAAATTATCTACAAAGCTAAGCAGAACAAAACCCTGAAAGCAACAGGGAAGGGCTGAAGCAGTTATGCAATACAGTGTTTCAACACATCATAAACTTTCAAAAAACAAACAAAAACTCATAAGTTCCAAGAAGTAGACACTGACACAATCTTCCTGAAGCTGTCAACTGTCTCAAAACAGCACCAATGCTTAGAAATCATTTATCAGTTCTTCATATCTGGTGGAGTTCCAGCTTTGGTTTCTCTCTTCTGTCACTTTAACCTGTGGATCTCAACACAAATAGGTATATCAAGATTTGACTTTTTCTGGTTTTAACTCTGTTAGATCCTTTCAGAAAATACACTGGAGTAAAGAATGAGGCAAACTGTCTTCAGGACAGCCCATCTGTGAATGGTGACAGGCCTGCTTCCCAGGACTGCTCTTGGGTTTTCTCAGTTTGCAAGGACACTCCAGCAAAAGTTGAGGATAAGTGGTGTATGTTTCTACAACTCAACTTTCTGACAATCAGTGCATTTAGCTTGAAGGTTTGGGAATGGCAGTAAAGCTGGGTCAAGAACGAAAACCCCTGACAAGCCCACCATTAGTCCATAGCTTTCCTATTTATAAAACAGGACCTATCCTTTGCCCCCACATCTTTGGAAAGCTATACAGGATCTTCCATGTCTGCAACTGCTAGAAGCACAAAGCACTCACTTATACTGCTGTAATTAAAATGCACAGGCAATGAATGATTAATTAGCTTTCCTACTCCTAGTAATTTTATCAGAGAGTTGGTACACCGTGTCTATGTATAGCTTCCAGCTGCTCACAAGACAGACTTTTGCTAGAGGACAGGGCAAGATCCTTCAGCCATATGTGTACCAGGATGTACAGGAACAGCACCAGATGGCTTCTACTGCCTGGAAACTGCCATCAGCCCTGAGGTTACACCTTCAGTGGCAACATCTGCATTTCTGGTCAGAAGAAGCTGTGTCTTGGAAGAGTTTCAAGTGATTTCAGTCTGCTTCGACATCCGGCCAAAACTCTTCATTGCCTCCCCAGGTTGACAATAACCTACTCAGAGCATTTGCTCACCTTGGTTGTTGGTGTCTGAAGGAAATTGCTTACAGATCTCAAAAATAGGTGTCTTACTAGCCTGCCCAGGTAAGAGATGGTGGTAGAAACACAAGGAAGAGAGAAACAGGTAAGCTAAGGTAAGAAATTCCTCTGGGTTAAATGCTAGCAGCTTGCAAGTCTGAGGACACGAGCCAATTTCTTTGCATTGCCATGCTTGTTAATAAAGTCCATCTCCACACTGAGGACAGGTGAGCATTGTGCAACCCATATCTAAAAATCAGAAGTGTGAAATGCAATGTTTCAATGCACAAGGCAGCTGAATATTTATTCAGACACTAACAGTGACCTAAATTTCACCTGTATAATCTTTCTATTCTCTGAGTATTGAAAAGATTTAATTCTTACAGCAAAGGAGCAGAGTTCTCTCCTTTTAGAAATGAATTGCATCAACACATTAAACCATCTAACAAGGTGACACTAACAGCATTAGCACTTAGGAAAGCCTGATTCAACAGCCAAAATCTCCATAAAAATCTGCTACTGCCTTCAACAAGCACCACAAGAAAATCAGAAAAACATCATGGCCCAAACTCATCAGTCACCACCATCTTATTAAGCCACTGCACAAAAAGCAAGTAAGCAAGAGTGGATCTACCGAACACCCTGACAAGGTTTTCATACGTTAATTAGTAAACTTCAGCTGACTCCCCAGTCTCCAGTGGCACATCCCAAAGGCATTTCTGCATATGGATATCCCGGCTCTACTTCCAGGCTATGATGAGCTTCATGATTTCAGTCCTACTGAAGTCAGCTGAATATTAAAGCATGTCTAAGTGTTTTAAAGAAACAGGAAAAAGAGAAAACCAAAGTGCAACAATAAAAATGCTTGCAATTTAAAGTGCACTAAGAGAGAAGGTATCTCCTTCTCCTTGCAAAAGTTTCCTTTTTTTGTCAGCATAACTTCCATGTCCTAGCTATTAACTGTTCTTATCAATATTAGCAGTAAAATACCAGCTATTTAACCAGTAGCAGCACAAGTACACTCACCAGCTTTTTCAGAAAACATCATTCCCAGTGAAAGTGTGATTCTGCCACCTGGAAACTGGTAATTGGGGAGGGGGAAATCATGGTGTTTGCCAAGGCATTTCTGCCCCTTCCCCTATCCCTTAAAGCTCCCAAGAAGGACCCTCTGATTTCTCTCTGCCCACCTAGGCATCCCACATTCCAAGCTGTCATGGGAAACATCTGGAGTCCTGGACCAGGAAGAAGAAACCAGACTCTACAAACCATTTAAACTAAACACAGACTTCGCAAAGCCGTCATGTGCTTTTTGAAAACGTAATCTAACCCAGTCAGCTAAAACTGCTCCTGTGGCTTCACTCACATCACCTCTGCAGGCTGTGGTTTCTCAGCAGCAAAATCAGAGGAGGGTGCAAAGGGAGGAGGCCAGGGTTGCTGGACAGTCTCAAGAACACACCTTGGTGGCTCCACAGTCTCTGGCATGGCCAGGTAGATGAGACATACAACACATAGACAGCTGGAACCGCCCTGCCTGCCACCAGCTCTGCAATTTCACCTTCCTGCTCTTCGCAGAGCATCTCTGAGAAGGCAGTACATGCTTGTTGCATCTTGTGCTCAGATTATGCAACACTATTGCACACAAGGGTGTGAAAAACACTGTGCTCTGCACCTGCACAGCACCAGACTACAAGAGCAAACCTGGTAGGGTTACCACATCCTCACCATATGACAACTATCCTCGCTATCTGCCTGCTGCTCTGATCCTACATATGGCTGCACACCTTATGCTCAAACCTCTCTTAGAATGGGGCAAAAACTCTGAAGCATGGAACAAAAAATGTTTACATCAAAATGTAACTCCTCTGACTTTCAACACCTTAAGTTCACTATATCCATCAAGAAGGCTGGGTTTTACAAGTCCGGTTTGCAAATCTTGAGGTCCTCCTTTCCTGAACTTCATGAATGGCACTGTACTTGCAGCAGAAAGCAGAGCAGCATGAAGAAAAGCCTGATCAGACAGACAGATAACAGCAGTGCTGAAGCTGGTAAGACTCTGATAATTTGGTTACAAGGGAGGAAATGTAAACAGAGACTAGACTCACTGAACGAAAAGTAAGTGCAGGGGGAAGACAGCAAAGGAGAGACTAAAGCAGGTGACACTCTCCCAGAACATTGTTGATCACAGCAGTGGCTACACGGTCCACAGGTCAAGGCTGAGACGCTCCAAGTAACAAAAGATTCTGCAGTCCCTTTCATCCAGAGACACCAGTGATTCTCATTGAGGTGATGGTTTACCTGCACAACACATGTGGTGCTCATTCATTTATTTAGCATGGCTACTTACAGTCTTAAATATGAGAGAGGCTGGCTCAGTTATTAACATTGCCTTCACTTTATAAAGTTGTTTCTGGTCATGTCAAGGCAGGAATGCAAGAGCAAGAAGTGAGAGGCCACTGTGACATCCCAGAGTGTCACTTTACATATGCTTTGCCAGCTACTCCCCCTGACACCTCCCCGAGAAAGCAAAGCCCTCCCCACTTTGCTGCCTTTCGTCTAGAGGACACAGCCTCCCTGAGGAGCTATAGATGCAGACTGGCACGAGCACAGACAGCTGGAGCAGGCTCCTGGGAAGGGCTGCTCAGGCACAGAGGGCTTCAGTCTGGCCAGCCTCAGCTGGCAGAGGGAAGAATTCACCTTCAGACCATGGAGGTAAAGTAGTAAGGACAGTTCCTTCAAAGAAATAAATCCCCATGAGTCACTAAAGAAACACAGGGAAAACATATGTTCATAAAACCCAGAGAGAGCCCATTTTCCTCCTCAGGCTATGGCACAGAGCTGTAAAGGTGGCCATTCAGCCAGGCTTGCTGGCAGGCAGCACAGAAGCTGTGGCTGGTCCATGACTACTGAAAAACCCCCAAGGTCCACCATGTACACCCCAGCAAATCCCACAGCTTCAAGGCAGCAAGTCCAATATGGGCAGGATGCACTAAACCTTGGCATGACATACTGAGGATGGCTACCAGAAGCAGAAGGGGGAATTAGGGAAATAGGTGCATAGATGCTGGATTTGATGGGCTAGTGCTACATACTGCAAAACTGTGACACTTGAGAGCCTCACTTGTGGCAGGCCAGGCTTTGATTAAGTAATACAATTTCCAAAAGCACTTGATTTGCTCCTCATTCTGGTCCCATTTATTTCAATCCTGCAGGCAAGACAAAGCCACACCTGCACAGTGCACACTCAGTAGAGCACCTCTGCCCTTGCTTTCAAGGGCATTCCCATCAGCTTCACAAATATTGCTTGAAAATATGTTACTGCAAATAAGCATGGTGACTGGAAAAAGGGAGGCAAAGAATGCAGTCCTATTAAACATTAAAAAAGAAATTTTACTAATTTTATCTACTGGACATTCTGAGAAAAGAAAATGTGAGCATCTGTAGATTCCTTTCTCGTGAGTTTTTATAGGCAGGCAGCTGTTTAAAAGGCAGGTCAGGGGTTCAAGACAGTGAGAATGTCTTGCCAGTTTTTTTCAGCTACCAAAAATACTTGATTTCTGATAAGAAGTGTCACACCAAGTTTGACATAAAGTCTTATTTCCAATACAGTTTAAGGAAGAGTATTGGGCTGTCTGAAGATAGCTAACTGAGTCAAAATCAACAGCCACCAAACTACTCCAGTCTCTCCTCTAAGCTGTGACTCTCAGGCTTACTTACTCAGCTTAATGAAGTCACCACTTTTGTCCAGCACAAGCAACTATTTTGACTACAAAAAGGTTGAGGCATGCAGAAAACTTGCATCTATCACCTCCAGCTCCTTCCCCGCCCTTTCCTTTAACTCACCACACACAGCCACCCACCCCTTTTATCCTGAACACATCGCAGCTTCAGCATGGGTGCAGGAAAGGGGCCAGTCATTAGTGCCACACACCGTGCCAAGGTTTCATGTTCCTTCCAAGCCAGGCAGACAGCCTTTATTTCATTTGCAGGCTTTTATTTCAGCTGCACCTTCAGAAATCCTCTGAAGGGTATGCATGATACAGAGTGACAAGTAACAAATATGACAGAGGTAAGTACAAGTTTAGGTTGCCAAATTGCCCTACAAATCCCCAATCAGAAGGCAAAAATCTAGTCATTTTTACTGCAGCTTTGCCTTTTGAGGTAAAGAAGCATTAAAACTGTCCCTCCTGTCCTCTGTAACAACAGATCATACTGACTGTATAAAATCTAGCATCTTGCTTCCCTGGGCTCATCCTTGTTTTTACTCTCAGCAAAATGAAATCAAGAGAGGAATCCGGCGGTTCTAATAATACATGTGTGTTTAGAGACAAGACTTCAGAGCTGCATCTGAGAACATCTTACAGCCATTTTAGGTGCTGACTGTCAAGAAATCAGATTTTTACTTGTTTAGGCCCTCCTAAAGAGCCTTCTCTTTCCTCAGTGTAGGTTCTCCTAGTCCTACAGCCTCAGAAAATACCGGCACAAGTCAGTTCATATGATCAAGACCACACAAATTTTAAAACAATCCCCACTATAAATGTCTGGCACATTCAAATCCCTCAGCCAGCCAATTTAACACAACACAGGCATATCTAAGATATCTTGGGGAAAACACTTCCTTTATTTCTCATTCAACCAAATACCAATTGTTTCTAAATTAAGCTCATTTTAAATTCTGACATCTAATTTTAAAATCATTCTGAAGCCCAAATGGCACCAATTCAGCTGAAATCAACACTCCATAAGGCAAATCCACTGCAGCCACTAGTGAAGGCACAGCAACCTGAAATAGCTTAGTCAAATCCTGCGATCGATTAGAGCAAGAGGGATGGGTACAAATGAACATATCCAACTTCTGCAAGGGGTCACCACTTTAATTTTTTTTTTTTTTACAAATAACATTTACAATGAGTGCTGAAACATAAACATACACAGCTCTTTGTCTGCAACCTGGTCATAATAAACACAAGCTCTGCCACCTCTCCTCCAGAGGAACCAGGACCTCGTGGCTGACTTCTCACCCACCAGGAAGAGACTAAAACAGGAAGATCCACACAGACTGTTCTTCCAAGCAGGTGGCACATCTGAATTCTCAGCTGTTCCAGGGTTTATGATTAACAAGCATGCTGCCCTGAACATGGAGGTCTCTGCTGCTGCTATCCTGTGCTGAGGCTCAGGACAAGTGGATTCACATCTGAAAAGAAAGGCCACTCAGTTCAGAGACATCCAGAAGATCTGGATCACCTAGGTTGGTTGGTTGGTTGGTTTTGGTCGTGTTTTTTCCTGCTTTTTGAAAGAGAACGAACATTATGATGATATTTCTATCAGCAGCTATGAGCAGATAGATTCCACAATTGCAGTGCTCCCCTGCAAATTTGCACCCAGACAGGGAATTTTGTAAAAAAAAAAAAAAATCATAGGCTTGTCTGCTGTATCTTGCCAAACAAAAGGTTTGAGGCAAATTTGGCTTGAGACGTTGTTCTGTAGCTCTCCTGAGACACTAATTACCAAAGCACAGGTTTTCTCACTAGCAGAAGTCAAATGAGGTCCAAATGACTTGAGCAGAACAAATCTCTAGAGCCAAAAACAAGTTCCACATCTCAGACTGGAGCAGGTTTTTAAAGCTTTACAAACCACTAACAACCAGCTAGTTGTTTCACACACTTCTATAATTCCACCCAGATCCCAAAAGAGCCTTTACCTTAGATACCTTGGCCTGTTTTTTGTTCTCCAGCAGGCACGCTCAAATAAAACACATATCTAAGAATCATCACAGGGAGCCAAGACATCATGGCAAACCTGAAGAAAATCAATCCAAGTGAAATTACAAGACTGAAAAAGGCGAAATTCAGATAAACTTATGAAGAATAATTATTTTTTTTCGAAAACTACTGCAGTACAAAATTATTGCTTCCCATTAGAGACATAATGTATGATAAATTTCAGGAAATCAATGCAAACTCAGACTCAGTTTGCAAAACAGTGGGTTCAATACTTCACTACCAAAATTGCCAAATTGCTTCTCCTAAGACATGGTCAGAGACTCTGAAAACTTCAAGGGCATAACAACATAAGTGAAAATTAGGGCAGGTCAGACAGAAGCTTTATTAATCACGGTCATGGTGAGAGAATGCTGGAACAGCATTCCTACCCCTTTGCATCCCTGCCAAGTGATTGCAGAGACACAAGCTACAGAATGTTTTGGGGAGGAAAAAGGAAAAAAAAAGTGAGGAAAAACGATCATGCAAGTATTAACAAAGCCAGATATCCACCCCTAAGAGGGATGGACTTTTCAAGTACCTCGCTCATTACCATAATCGAAGAAAAAAATGAATTGGTAAACAGCGTGACAACGTGGGAAATTGGCTTGTGGGAGAGCCATGGGAGTGCCACACCTGGTATCACCCTGGTATTATCAAAAGGAGAGAGTCTGAAACACTTAGAAGCACTTAACTTTTAGTTCAAAAGGAATGTTATTTTAGCTAGGCTAAAGTTCTTAGCATCTTAAATATTAATTTTAGCACCTCAATGTAAAATCCAGAGGAAAGGGCACTTCTAGAAAGTAAACCCTTACTGACTTACGCTCTTTCAGGTCCATGCACTCCCCCCAGTAATTTCTGTTCCCTGTAGAGGAGAGGCATAAGAATCACTTTGCCAGCTGCTATACCCCTCTCCACATTACATCCACGAGGTCAGCAGATGTGACCATAAACACAGCTTTTAATTAACACGTTTTCTTTCATTTCAAAAGGTGCCCTCTAAAAGGCTCTTCCAAGAGGAATTGCTGAAACAATTCTTTGCCACTGTTTGACATTTTCATGAGCAGCACCAATGAGAAGCAAAATTGAATAATGAGAAATAAAAGGAAGCTTCCTCTTAGGGAAGACCTAGGCAGCAGGAAGGGGATCACTCCACCCCTAGGAAGTCAATGCAGTCTTCACAAGGTTCAAAACCCCTTGCACATTTTCGTGTCTCCGTGTTAATCTCAAACATGACCAAGGCACTCTGTAAAGCCCTGGCAAGCATTTGTAAAGTCATAGGAGGCTCCCCAGGGGCTTTCTGAAAAGAACAATCAGTATTGTGTCACAGCCTCCTACATCAGGAGATGGAGCTCACTTCCAGAGCTGGGCAGAGGTCACCCACTCCTAGGTGCCCTCAGGGGCTTGGCAGGATCAAGCCACATGGCAGGAAAACCAAGAGACCTGAGCCCACACTACCCTGTCCAGCAGAGGATGGAGACATGCAGCTCCAGGTGTCCTGGTTCCTGGCATTTCTCCCATTCTCTACTGCAGACTTCTCCTGACAGGCTTCTCTATCACTTCCAACAGCTCAGGACCCTGTGTGCCACACATGCACCTTCATCACCTATCAGGCATGGCTTCACTCACAGGCCCACAACAATGGAAAACAGAAAAGATAATCTTTGACAGGCCTTTCTACACAGAAGGTGTAAGACTGTCTTTATCCCATGCAGAGGAAATGGGGGTGAAAGAGGAGGGTTTGATTCTTCTTGTTCCCGTTTGCAAATGAAAACTAAGAAATTCAGCTCCCAGTGCTGCAAGACAAAGCACAGAGGAGTGTGTGATGGGGCTCTCCCCCAGTTTACTGTTGCCATAAAGGCTGCTGTGACTGCTCACCATAAGCTAAAAAGAGCAGCTGTTCCTTGCTTTACAGCACATCTCCTCCCACCTGCCCCAGCCAGCAGAAATCCCATTGCAGCCACAGCCAGTAATGCCATGTTGAAACACCATTTCTCTGGGATGGCCACAGGCTCCTCAGAGAGCAGCACTGCAGAACCTTTTTCAGAAAAAAACAAAACCTATAGGATAACTGGGACTTAGTTTCACATCTTGGTGACAGACCCTAATTTAAAGGTTAGAAGAAGGGCATTTATTATCAAACACAAAGAACCTTTCATTTCTATTTCAAAATCTCAGACTGGTCCTCTTCTACAGGTCTAGCTGAAAGCAGGATTACCAAGCTGAGAGAGGTCTACACCTCAGCATTCAGGATACATGAAGTCCATCTCCAGCTCTGATCTACTTGTTGTGAATCCTCCATTTTCATCATCAGCTTATGCTTGCTTAATTTTATGGGTAAAACAGCAGCGTAGCCCAAAGATGTTTCTCAGAGTATCTTCGCAGCACTCAAAACAGTACTGAATTTCTGAGGCCTCCATACTAGTCTTGAGCTAGCTGGGTGATTTGCAGAATGAAGTATCCCCAGCAGTTTGAGCTGAATATTCACTAGGCTTGGCTTCCTTTTACCCAGCATCTCATTTATTCCAGGGCCTAAATTTACACGTCCTCAGAAGACATGCAGAGAGAGGACTTATGCACTCCTGCTATTCCCAGTCTCTTTCAGTAACTGTCTAGAAACTACTTGTAGGAAAAGCAAGAGAGAGCAGATTCAAGGTCAACTCCTCTAATCCAGCACCCCAGTCATCCAGCATCCAACACTTGCCAACTCATTCTGAGAAAAAAAGACAAAAGACACTGACAGAGGAAGGAGCAATAGGGTCAGTTGGGTCAGATTTGCACATACTGCATGGGGAACTGTGGCTATTCTGTATATACCTTCTCTCTCTATCATGCAACAATAGGTTACACTGGAGAAGACCCAAGCCCCACAGAGGGTAGCCTGCAGTTTGAGGAATTTTTGCTCTAATTACCCACAGCACAGGACTGTTATATTATGGAAACAGAAATACCTGTACCTTTACCACATGCCAAAATCAAGAAGTTAATGGAAGGTAAACTGGAAGGCCAACATTCAAAAGAGTCCAGAAGAAAGGCTTCAGGGCTTCCTTCCAAGAACAACTTAAAATTAAATCACTCCTTCATCCTGGGAAGGAGAGGCAGTAGCTACCTGTGGTTCAGCACTCATGAGTTCTGTCCACTGGAACACAATGAAGAAGATGCAGCGTGAGTCTGGGGAACACAACACTAAAGTGACCTTTTTTCAGATTAAGAAAGCACAAAGGAGTGAAGGCACAAGTTGACAAGGGATTCTGAAATGGGGAAAGAAAATTTACAAACCCTCTTGGCCAAACACAAGTTTGTTCTCCACAACTATAATCAACACAGATCCACTTGTACTCTTTGGTGCAAGTGAGAAAATTCCCAGCAACAGCTGAATAAGAGTGGGCATAACAATGCAGTGCAATTGAAAAGAAAAAGCAGAAGACACTCGTGACTCATGAGCCTCTCCTCCTTTTTATAAAGAAACAACATAATGCCAAATAACAAAATCTGCCCTGAGACCATCTGCGCTTGCCTTTGTTTTGATGCATTTCCCAGGAAAAGGGAGCAGACCTGTCTCCTCACCCGTGCTGCTCAGCTTTAGCTTTCCAGAGCCAGCTAGTGTTATTCAGCATCACTACTGTGTTATGTGACACGATTAACAGCTCTGCTGGCTGCTCCAGCTCTACAGCAACCAGCACAAAACAGCTTCCATAATGCTCTCAGCCCACCAGCCTCAAGACAGTTGGAAGTGCATATAAAAAGCAGACTTGCCTGGCTTGCTTCCTTCACAGTCATGTCCCAGTTGACCTTTGGTGTTCAAGCCACAGGTATACACCTCCCCATCTTCCAACAGGAACACAGAGTGGTTTCCTCCACATGCCACCTCCTTGACATTTCTGTCGTGGATGAACCCATACACCTGTGGTTCAGGAATGATGACCTGGAGGTTGCTACCTATCCCAGGTTGTCCATAAGACGAGTAGCCCCAGCATAGCATTTTCTCTCTTTTCAGCAAGTCATGTATCCTTCCTGGGCAAGAGAAACAGGACAATGAGTGTGAATGAAACAAGTACACCACAAATGATCCTACAGAGACCCAGCTGTTCCCAGCAGGAGGTGGAAACAACCAGAAAAGGCATTTCCTGCATGACTGTCAGGTTTGTGAACTATCAGTAAACCATTACACAGACAAAGAGTAATCAAGACAGCTCAGCTGTGGTACTGAATCAGCACCTCCATGCCTTGGCCATCTCCATCTGTGAGGCAGTAGAAATGTTCTGAAGCCCAGGAGACCGAGATTTTACTTTGCAAAAATTACTCTCCTTCAAAAACCAAGTATCAAACAATGCCCCAAGCCAACTATAATGCTTTTTCAGACTAACAGGTCCAAATCTGAACTTTTAGAGTGTCATATTTGACACCACTTCTAAGTAAATCTTTAAAAATTACCTTCAACGTGGTTAGACTAGACCTAAACAGAAAGACACAGGTATTTGTGGTGTACTGGCCAATGCAGAAATGTGTTATTTCTGATAAACACAGATTAAGAAGTACTTTGAATATACAGTCTTGCAGCCCAAATTTGTGCATGCACACACACACACTCTGAACTTGATCCACACACTGAACACACGCACATCCCTGAACTGCAGCAAGAATTACACAAGAAGCAGCAGTTCACGTGGAGCAGCACATTGACAGCTTGGCCCTGACAGCAATGGACAGGTCACGTTGATGCAACTTGCCAGCAGTCAGGCGTTATCTTCTGTGCCGTGCTCAGTGAAAGTCAGGGATTTCAGAGTGGGGTAACACAGGAAGGGGAAAAACATGGCAATATAAAAGGGCCAAGGAATTACTTGGCTTTAACTTGATAAAGACAACAGGATGCTAATGCATAAAAGCTGGGGAAAGAAAAGTACATACCATAAGAAGCATATGAAAGATTTTCCTTTGTCACTCCTAATCTCAATAGGTTTGGGTTATTTGTTAAGCATGCTATACTAATAAGACATTGAGAACTCCTCTGATTGAACAAGAAGCTAGCTAAAGTTTTTTGTTGTTGTTGTTTTGATTTTTGTTTTTTTTTTTCCAAAGAGAAGGAGAAAGAAGATTAGAAAATGAAAGATCTGACACATCAGTCTTAGGACACACCATGCCAAGTTTTAAGCTAAGGCAATTTGCAGCAGCATTTACTAACACAGCACAAGATAGAAAAGCAAAATGTAACCCCTGAACACCAAAGATTCCTTCTTCCACTCTCCTGAGCAGACAGGAAACACATGCATTATTTGTTTCCAAAACCTGGTGCTAATTCAAGCTCTAGGTATTAGCAATAAAGCCTTTCTTAATCTAAGCCCTAAGCAACGGGTGTTCATCTCTTACCCTTTGCCTGTCAGCTGTGGTCACTTCCACTGAGGCACAACTGAGCTGGAAGGGGAAGGGAGAGGATTGGATTTTCCAGTTAGTACTTCATCAGTGGTGCAATTTCCTACCACAAACTGTTGACTAGGATCTCTTATTAGGTGCTCTAAAGTAATGCAGGACCCTGTTTATCTCTAGCAGCCCTTATAGCATAATTCAACTCATTCACACTCACATGTGCTTATCACTGGCCAGCTCCAAAGCACACAGAGGAAAAAGCAGGAGGTTACAAGGCCCTCCCTGGGTAAAAAGCAGGAGCTGCCTGGTTAAATCAGTCATGGTGTAGAGTCTGTATTTGGTTGCCCTAAGCACAAAAGCCTGATGGAAGATACCCTCCATGCTGGCTACGCTAAGAACAGGAATGCCGTGGGACACAAGTAAATTGAAGTGTGTGCATGTGCTTTAAACATGCTTTTTTTTTTAAACAGCTACATTTAGAGCAAACTTCATGTTCTATCACACCACCAAAAAAACCCAAACTAAAAATGCATGAGCAACATCCTGAAGTTGGCAGGGAATAGTTTCAAAACTGACTCTGGAACGGCAGAAATCTGTGACTGCCATTTCTCTCAGCCTGGGGAACTGCGTGTTACAAAGACATAAGCAGCAATCCTGAAGATCCAAAGATCATGTTCTCTACTAGGATAAATAGATATTGCCTCTGAGCTGAAAAGGTTTCACCAGTATATGACTTGAACTACAATGACATTGTACCACACAAGCTAAATATTGAGATATCTTCTAAAAGGGTACCTCAGCACTCTGCTCCCTATAGATTACAGTCATCTTCCCTAGTGCTAATTTCTTCTAAAAATGCTAAAAATACATTAATTACTTTCCTTGTGTTCATATTCCACACAAGAATTTGCTGCTAATGGGCAAGGGGTTATGATGTGATTGGTAAGAGATGGGTTTTTTCCTCCAGCTAAGACACTACTTGAAACAGGAGGAGTTCAAAAACATATAAACACTAGGGTGATATTTCAGAGTTCAACTCTCCATTCATGCTAGAGGCCATATTTTCTGCTGCTCCTCATATTTAACAATCCCTATACCAGACACAGAAAATCTGGTTTTCACTAGCTTTTTTTAAATCATCTCTATCTGTCCCCCATCATCCAAACATTGCCAATAAATCTCTGAGCAGCTCAGTTTCACAGACACAGATCAACACTTTTCAGTGGAGAGCAGAGCCACTCACAATCTGAGTGTACAAGCACAGGCGAATATTTCAAATGGCCTTGGTGAATTTACTTGTGTTGAAGATACTTTTAAAACCACAACTTTAAGACTATTTTTTTCTCCCCCTAAAAAAAAAGACGCTGGAAGTCTTAATACATTATACGTTCAAGTAGGAGCTGTGTCCTGAAACACAACAAGACTTTAAATGACAATTTCACACTCTGCTTCCAATCTGGTTAGGGCAGTTACTCTTCTTTGACAGTAGCAGAGGAAGTAAAATTTCATGTGCTGCTGCAATCTACAAACTGCATACCTTTCTCATACTAAAACAATTACATAAAAAGTTTCTAGTGTCAGCAAGCACTAACAGACGTGTGCCTGCCCATACACATGTATATATTAAATATATGATTTATATAAAATTTCAGCTTAGTGAATATAAGTTATTAATATTCCAAGTGTCCAGCTCAATACAGCTTAAAAAAAGCTGAATTTTTATCTTCACAGAGAAAACCTTTAGGGGAGAAGTTTCTCTTAAATGCATCTGTTAGGGATTAAAGTTCAGAGTTCCTTTTAAAAATTGGATTGCAAAAAGCGTAAGAACTGCAGTACCCAACCACATCACCTATTCCTGTTCTTCAGAAATTCCAACACAGCCAGCTTGGTATTCATGTTTCAGAGCTAAGAACAGATGCAATGCAGTAAAACCAGTCATTTGCAGAGATTCCCCACATGTAAAAGAGGGGGAGAAGATATAACACCACATCCTCAGACCCTGGCATTCCAGGAATAATTCATCATCAAAACAGCAAAGGATGTACATAGCACAGCTAGAGCTAGGAAAACCTCACACTGTGAAGAATATTTTGAGGAAATCTATTGTGGGTGGAAGACCCACCCTCTGCTATAAATAAGGTTCTGCTGACATACTAAGTATATATCCTATGGTGAAAAAACAGCCCCGATGGTTTGGTAAAACGCTGCATGTATGATCATGACAGGATGTATTGTGTCTTTTTTCTTTTTCTTTACCTCTCTCTTTTTAAAAGCTCTCATGCCATGCACAGTCTCTCCTCAAAATCACACAAACATATTCTAAAGCCATTTCTACCCTGAGCCCTTTCTGGGAAAGTCACCTAAGTAAATATCACGATTGCAACAAACAACACTCAAGGCTCAATGCTCTCTAAACAAAGAGATCTGTCAACTGGCAGAATATGAATAAACAAGTTTTTCCTTCCCTCTTGTTTGTGAGATTTCAGATAACAAATGTGTTTCTTCTACCAGCATTGCTCAACAATGACGGAATTTACTGCCTCTTTCTGCCACTAAGGCTCCAAGCCCACTTTCTTCTTCTTTTTGCCTCCGTTTCAGTCCAACCCAATGTCCAATGTAAACCAGGTTACAGAGCAAGAGAATACAAGGTGTACCAGCAAATGAGTTAAAACAGGAGCAGAGTATTTCCACTGCACAGCCGCGTGTCCTCAGATGGAAATACCCGCACAGAAAACATGTAAAAATACATACCTAAAATCAAATATAACACACACACACTCCCCCCCCCCGCGCGCCATCACCTCCATTTTGCAATCCCAGTAAAAACACCGCTCCCTCCCCACCTTCACCCCGGACACCTCGGGCTTCTTGCGGCCGCTCCCCACGCCCAGACCGGCGCTTCCCGGCGGGCACGCACCGAGCCCGGAGCGGCAGCAGCCCCGTGCCCGGCCCGCAGCCAGGTGATGCTGCAGCAGCAGCAGCAGTGCCGAGCGGCTCCTGCCGCAGCCCCGCGGCCGCCCCGGGCTCCCTGCCCCGGGTCAGGGACGGGCGTCCTGAGCCGAGGAGAGCGGCGGGGGCTCCGCCGCACACGGGCTCGGTACCGGGACCGGCAGCAGCCTCACCACGGGGCTGAGCTGTCCCTCCCCGGCACTCACCGCCACCAGCCCCGCCGCTGCCGCCGCGGCGACGAGGAAGTCCCGGCCCCGCTGCTGCTGCTGCTGCNTCCATTTTGCAATCCCAGTAAAAACACCGCTCCCTCCCCACCTTCACCCCGGACACCTCGGGCTTCTTGCGGCCGCTCCCCACGCCCAGACCGGCGCTTCCCGGCGGGCACGCACCGAGCCCGGAGCGGCAGCAGCCCCGTGCCCGGCCCGCAGCCAGGTGATGCTGCAGCAGCAGCAGCAGTGCCGAGCGGCTCCTGCCGCAGCCCCGCGGCCGCCCCGGGCTCCCTGCCCCGGGTCAGGGACGGGCGTCCTGAGCCGAGGAGAGCGGCGGGGGCTCCGCCGCACACGGGCTCGGTACCGGGACCGGCAGCAGCCTCACCACGGGGCTGAGCTGTCCCTCCCCGGCACTCACCGCCACCAGCCCCGCCGC
The DNA here is from genome assembly GCA_013397375.1 of Toxostoma redivivum. Lineage (NCBI taxonomy): Eukaryota > Metazoa > Chordata > Aves > Passeriformes > Mimidae > Toxostoma > Toxostoma redivivum. The sequence goes on from VXBI01011364.1 coordinate 986,717, forward strand.
TGCCGCCGCGGCGACGAGGAANNNGCGACGAGGAAGTCCCGGCCCCGCTGCTGCTGCTGCTGCCGCCGCCGCCGCCGGGAGTGACGCGCGGCGCGGCCAATGCGCAGGGCGGGCCCGGCCCCCGGCGGGCGCGGGGCGGGCCGGGAATCTCCTTTCCCCGGGGCCGGGGCACGCCGTGGGCTCCCGCTGGGGGCCTGGCCTTCCCAGCGGTGCCGGAATGCTGCGGGAGCCGGGGCGCGGGCGGAGCGCTAGGGACAGCCGGGCCCCGCCCGCTGGCTGCCGGGCTTTAGCCTTGCAGATCAGTAGCCGCTCTAAAGGCAGCAGAAACCAGCAGGCAAGGTTAAGCGCATTCCAGAATTCAAGCTGTTCTAAATGAAGGTCTCAAGGGAAAGGCGGCTTTCCAGTGTTTGAAAATGAGTTAAGCACGAAATGTCACTTACTAATAACAATAGTCAGTTTCTTTCCCCTAGCCTGTTTCTTCTTCATTTTATGTGGCCTCTGGTCACCTGGCAGGCTCATTTGTTTAGGAACTCAAATTTTATACAAAGTTTCAACCTCAAAAAAAAAAAAAGGTTTGTTTTCAAAGTCTGCGTTGAGAGAGAGGTGGGAAAATAGGCCAATGAGCAAGCAATTATGTAACTCCCAAGTACTGATTTTCTAGTTTTAGTGCTATCTATTAGAAAAAGACTGAGCTCCGCAAGAGCAATGCACAAGCTGGAACCCATTCAGACCATCAAAATTACGATCAATATTTGGAGCAAACCTCAGAAAGATGTTTGTAAGGGCTCAGGATGGGGGGAAGAAGTCCCTAGGTAAGTCCAGTGCCCACAAGTATTCGTGGCCCTTATGCTACATCTCTGGCAGTTTGCAGTGTTTGTGCATTTAGCAGAAAATGTGTGACAGATCAAGCAAAAAATCACCTGTATTTGCGTGAATCATGCGTGTTTAGAATAAAGAGCTACTCCAGTGTAAAATTACAACTGTGATGTAACATCTTTGGCTTAACCAGTGTTACAAGCAGCTTCTAGAATAACTGAAAGCATAGATAGAGGAAAGCATGCTTCTCTGTTTTTGTTTCTGTTTTGTTTATTTCATCGTCTGGAGACCTTTGCAAAATAGAACATTTCCCTTTACACTCTGTTTCCTCTGTTTCTGATTGCGCAGTCAAGGAGGGGAAGGTACACACAGGCAAACAAAAAAAAATTTAAAAATAAGAAAATGATGGAGTGAAGCCTGGAATGTGCGTGAGGGAGCCAGGAGTCTCTTGTTGAAAACAATGTTTAACTGGTTACATTTCAGCTTCCTGGAGAACTTTCAAGGCTGTTCTTGCATTTGTCTACAGGTGATGATCAGTTCAGGTGTGGCCTAAAAATAAATCCTGCTGCAGGTTAAATATATACTTTTGCTGCTTCTGTGAAGCCTTTTGAACTCACAGCTGAATGTGATGCTCACTCATGTTATATTCTCCTGCATGTTTTATAACAGGCACTGCTTGAGAAAATGTAGACACAATCCAGTGTCCAAAGTAATTTCAGAAAATCAGAGAGGACTGCACTACTCTGAAAGTCTTTATATAAGATATATATACACACACACACACACACACACACATATATAAAAGCAGGGATTATTTGAGGACAAATTAAAAATAGCCTTGAAAGTGACTCTGGGCTTTAATCTCCCATGTGATGTTGCATCATACATGATGAGAAGAAAATACCTCCAGGCTCTAAATAAATCTATTATCATTTAATCTCTAATGGGTTATTTTGAATTCCAAAGAGAACACATCTTTTGTGCACTTGCACAGCACAGAAGATCACTCAGGATTTCCAAGTCCTACCAGAGGCTAGGAAAACCATAAAAAGGGAAACAACAGCCAGGAGCAGGTTGATGAAGAACAGCAGGCTAAGTTGCCAAAACAGAAATCTGTGGTGGTGTGGCAGCATCAGCTGGACATGAGATGTGGGCAACAACTTGGGTTTCTGCCAGTTCCCTCTTTCCACAAAAATACACCGGAGTGGTGCCTTTCTCAGAGGATGTAGGCACGCCTGTGATGTCCTGTTTGTTCTAGGGGGATGAGGGGGACAGCGGTTAGGTCTGAGCAGGCCATGTCCCCTCACTCCCCTCTGCTGGGAACTGCCATCCTCTGAAGTCCTATTTCCCATCTTCCCATCAACACTCCCATGCCATCTGCTTTCCTGTACTGCCCTGGTGCTTGTGGTGAATGCTTGGTTTTATTTTTTTTTACTAACTACTATACTGTAACTTAAAAGGAAGCTTGCCTTTTTTGTTTTGTTTTGTTTTTAAGTAGGTAACAATGTCATTCTGCATCACACAGGAAAGACTGACTTGTTCAGCATATACAATGCATCTCTTTGAAACATGCTTACATCAGCCTTTGACTCCACTTGTGAACGGGCCCCCCATTCCAAGGAGGACAGAGAACACAAACACACTGCCTGCTATGCTTATCTACGTAGGCAGATGCATAAGGAAGGAAGAACACAGCTACAGGGATGAAAATTTAATCCATTATCATTTAATTTAAGACAGTGGAAGTCTTCCTTACATATGGATGTCCCCTGACACATTTAATGTACCAAACAGAAGACTGCTGAAAAATAATGACTGTTTTTTCTCTCCCTCTTTCCACATAGCAAAATACACAGAAAACACACATCCTGCCTGACATTGTTAATGCCTGACAGTGCTCTTCACTGTTTTGACAATGAGATTCCAGAAGCCCTGCCAGCCTCATGTCCACAGGGCTCTGTAGACAGTGCTGTTCTCCAAGCCTAAGATTTTATGATTTTATTTTGAAACATCTCCTTAGAAGATATAAAAAAGCATTACAAATATCACAGTTATCATACTAAATAACAAAAAACTGTATTATTATAATTCATTAATACAGCTTTTGAAAAAGGCTAGGAATGATCAAATCCTCCTAAGAATTTCTCTTAGATAAATCATAGACCATATTCAGGTGAGCACAGACTGCTCCTCCAATTCATAGTCTCATTAAATGTGTTAGTTGCTCCCCAAGAGAACCCTTAAGTAACACAGACGAAAACCTTACCCCAGCTTTGCCTTGCAAGGGTGACTGCTTAGCACATCCTGGTTGTGAGCTAATGCATAAATGTACAAATCACAGAATCCCTGCTGCTGGGAGCTCACTGTTCTAACACTACTAGATCCTGCCTGCATATATATGTAAATATGTTTGATTATCAGCTTTCTTCTCTGAAGTGTGCCAAACAGGATTCTTCTTTCCTAGGTTTACAATCTAACTATGAGGTATCTGGTTGAAGCTCCATTTTATAAGCAATATAAAATTCCAGCAAATGCATCCACTTGGGTGTTTATAAAGTGCAGTAAAAATAAGGCAGGGTAGAAAACAGTAAATTGGAGTTATTAAGAGAAAATATGACAAGTGAACAAAGATTAATTTTCTTATTTTTGCTTTAAAGTGCTTCTATGTCATTCCAAAGCCTTCATTATGCTCTATGGCATAAAGCAACTTCTTTTTGAGTATTTTTTTACTGCTGTATCTGGGGAGGAACAAAATGAACTGGCAAGTAATGGCATGGGGAGATAACTCATCTGGATTTTCTCCTTGAGGATCTACAATCCAAAATCCAAAACGTTTTGATCCATAGCCAGTGATTCGATCAGATCCTGTCAAAAAAGCTGAAGGAAGGAAGAAAAGAAAAACAAGTACAAGTTGTGAATTATAAAACAAAATAAAATAATTTTAGCTGGAAATCATTAAAATAATTAATGTTAATGAAAATTATGATGGGAAATTAGTGTAAACATACAGATATTTTTTAGGCTAAGCATTATGCTTTGTTGGATTTGCACCTGAATACAGATTGAAGTCTCTTACCAATTCATAGTAATTACAAGCCCTCTTCTACTTTATATTATAGATTTTGCGGATAAGAAAGGCCAGGCTAGGTCTGACCTTCTACCTTTAAAAATGATGATCTAGCTTCTGCAACCGTTTGAGAAAGGTAAACTGCTTACATCAACACAGTGTACTCACACAAACTGCGGCCTCTGACCAACAACACAACCACAGAAGTAAGGGATAAAGTAACTGCAAGCTTCAGAGTGGTCTGATGCAAACCTCAAGGGATGTGAGGAGGGTCAGAGTTATCTCTGTGCAGCTCCTTGTGTTACTTTTTCATGGTTTTCCCTAGAAAATGTGGCAGCAGTGGGGGCAAACACATTGAAAAGCTACAGTTTGAAACTATACTATAGTAGTTTTTATGTGCAACCATCTAGAATGTGTGTTGTGGGGAAAAGAAAAGGGCTATGCAAAGTTTAAAATGCCTGATACATTACCAAGAAACATTTTCTTTTTTTCTTCTGGTAGCTCGTGAAACACAGTCCAAAAATTCCTGATGGTTTGATCTAACTTATCATACCCTCCGTACATCACATTCTGTCAAAGAGACAAAAATAAAACAGGCCAGTTAATCCTCAATATTTCCATTTATATTTAAAGCAACATTTTATGTGATAAATTTTATAATCCTGTTTATAGATATTCAAATCCCCTTAACCTCTGGAATCTGCTTGTTCATTTGTTTTTCAAAGATTCAATGACAATCCCTGAGTTACGACTTGATACTTATTCCCCTTTATTCTTGTAGCTGACATAGATTAGAAACAGAACATGGACACAAATCAAAACAAGAGAAAGGTCTTTGAGCTCCTGTCCATCTGTTATGCACTCAATAAAAGAACAGGTCAGAATTAGTTTATGCTTAGCAGATAGAGCAGAAGGACTCTGTGCTTGTATACAGTACCTTTTCCAGCAAATGCCAGTCAAATGTTTCGTGTCCCTGGAGAAGAACCTGCAGCTCTTCAGGGAGAAACATCTTCCAATTTCTAGCGGGGCAGCCTCTTAAGAACCCTTGCACAAAGTCCTCAAATGGCTTCTGTACTGATTTATTGAACATATAATTCACATACAAATCAACATATTCTTTCCTGCAACAGATACCAAATGAGCATTGGTGGTGCTTTTCTAAAAGGAGAATTATAGAGAACTTTATACTTTATTCCTTTATTCCATATGACCTGCTCTGCTGTACAGACTCAGACTTCACTGAGACCAGTTATCAGTGGCAATTAGCTATTCACTGAATAAGCTGGAAGCATCTTCGCAAATAAAAGAGAATTAATTCTGGCCAGAATGGATTCATTTTGGTAACATTCCTTGTACTTTGTGTGAATGCTCCAATGAAATCCTATCAGACACCTGATTATTATAAAAGATGGAACCTAGCAGATCTAATTCCCATTGAATGCCCAAGAATTTCCCTGAAATAAAAAAAAATATTTGCACAGCTGCTAATTAATGGTTTCACTCCTCTCTATTTCAGATGGGGATTTGTGTAGTGACATTGTACTTGTACAATCAACTCAGTGTAAATGCTGTACTTCAAGCTTCTTAAATAGCCCTTTCATGGATCTCTATGGGTCCTCAGGTCATCTGCATAATTCAGGATATATAATTTCTCTCTGTCCTCTGTACTGAGATTACTATTGACACAAAGCCTTATTGATAGAGTGCTCCTTCTCCTTTATGTACAAGATACATTCCCTATACGTAATTAAGCAGGAAACATTTTGCTCTTAAAAAAACTCTTAGAGAACTGTACCTATTGCTGGGTTTCCCAGACAGATCATCTGTATTTGCCTGAAGATACTGTTCAAGGTTACTTTTTACATTTGTTAGGAATTTTCCTGTTAATGACAGGTGTCTGTATATGCAGATACCAAGATGTCCAAGGACCCCCATGTCGTTCACTGCTTGCACAAACTGCCAGTGTTTGGCACGCATGCAACAAGTACAGCAGAAACTGAGAGTGTACAACCTATCAAACCAAGACCAATAGCACAATACAGAAGTCAATATTTTCTAGCAGCATATGGGTACAGACATGTTATTTCATACATTTGTGACAAGGCAACAGGATTAAGAATTATAAAAATAAAACTGACCTGTTATCCTTAGTGACAGGAATGTTGGCACCATTTTCTTTAAGCTCAACAACATCTGTGGAATCTTCTTCCATTTTCTATGCAAATAAATTAAAACATTGGCTGCTGTATCTATACATGACAGATATATATGTACTACATCTCTCATTCTTTCTGAAGGGCCTGACATGGCACTCTCAGTAGTTTGAGTTTACAGATAAGTTGTGTCATTTGCACTGGGACACTGTCTTGCCCAAGTACCTATGTGAGATGTCTTACCGTGAAGTCCAAGTCCAAGCTATCACATTCTTCATTCAAAATTTTCCAAAGATTCCTGTCCAAACACAAAAGAGATTAAAGAGAGAAGAAACGTGACCATTCAGTGCACTTTCAAAACATCCTTTGAAAAGCAGTATTTAAATGCATACACATACACAACACCGATACTCACACATAACCATGACATATGGCCCTGAAATTTCATCACACTGCTGATGTAAGCTGAGCACAAATGCCTCCAGTAAAAAAAGTTTCCAGACAAGTCCATCCCCATGCCCTGAGTGGTCAACTTTAGACAAAGTTCAGTGACAAATGGGCTTGAGACCACAGCCTCGCTTCCAGACATTATCTAGTGAGGAATTAAGTGTGGAACAGTGGGATGACCTTGAAGAATTCTTTTGGGGTGCAGCACCTCTCTAAGTATTGCAGGCAACCTTGTGTTCCAATTCACTGAGGAACCGCAGTGAATTTAGCACCTCAGGAATTTAGCACCTCAACACAGTCACTGGCTCATGGGATGGGGTTCTAATCTTCTTGGTTGTTTATATCACTTGCCTGGAAGACTGGGCTTCAGGGACCTAGAAGCATTACGTTGGTGGCAGCAGCACCTCTCCCTCTATGTCTGCCTGATATCTCCTCTCCCAGAGCATGGAAACTCTGCACAAGGGTTCTCAGAATTGGCAGAATTGCAGCATTTTGTAATACTGTACTTGTGCAAGGCAATATTGTGGAAATCAGTAATTAGTAAATCAGAAAAAAACCCACCAAAATTAATAATTGGACAATTAGTTCTTTCAAGTCCAAACTACCGCCGAAGTGTTTTGAACTATATATTATACACAGTGTGGACTTAAGCTCTTGTGGAGCAGAGATCTGACACCTTCTATGCCGTGAGGCTTGGCTTTTTGTTTTGGCAATGCCAGCCTCTGAAAGCAACATCCATGCCCTGGACAAGGACCTCCTTGGAAATCTGTGGCTTCTAGCAGCTTCAGAACAGTAAATGTAGATGTCATGGGTGCCTCAAATTCAGCCTCTGGGATCTCCCTGTGCATGGTCAAGGCAAGAGACCCAGATGAAGCTTGGGCTGCGCCTGACTCATACCGGCCCACGGTTGGCAGCAGATCCTCAAGGTCTTCCAGTGTGGGGGTCAGGTCCAGTAGCTTTTTGTAGAGAGCCCTGGGGAAGGGGAAGGGCACCGTGCACCGGTTAAACAGGGCCATTCCACACAGTGTCCCAATCAAGAAGATGTCCTTAGCAGGTTGGACTTGATGATCTTGAAGGTCTCTTCCAACCTTGCAATTCTTGCGATTCTTCTTCTTGCGATTATCCTCACAGCTCGAGGCCTGGTTACGAACAAGCACACCAGAAAGCCATGACTGCCTTTTCCCATGGGTGAGGCCCCCATCCACCCCCACAGGGCTGCCTTACCTGGGCAACCACTTGTCTGGGGAACCACACGAGGCCAGAGGGGAAGTGGCGGAAGGTGCCGGTGTTGGGCTGGCAGAGGATCTTGGCTGCAATCCTGAAGAGTTCCTGAGACAGCCCACCTTGGTCCACCCCCATCTCATCCACAAAAGACACCTGCAAGGCCCAAGACATCAGTAAATTGAGACACCCATGCTGCCCACAAAATCAGATTCCTTAGCTGGTGTGCAACAAGCCAGCAATTACACACCCAAGAGAGAGACGCTGATTATTTATTTCATGGTTGTGCCAACCTGGGTACTTGGTGGTATTCCACAAACCAAGCATACCCCACCAGACTTTTTGAGCCATCATTTACACACAGAAATTCAGAATTAGTAACTGTCCAAGTCTGTTATGCTTGTTTAGTAAGTTCCAAACAAGTTACATAACCCCAGCTAACTTCTAGACTCCCTCAGGGGAAGGGTCTTCACCTGGGCAGGNGCAGGGCTCGGCCTCGGGCTCAGGCTCGGCCTCGGGCTCAGGCTCAGCGCGGCCGCAGCCACTGGAGCCATCGCTGCTGCGCTTCCTGGTGTGCCCGCTTTCCAAGCGGCCGCTGAGGTGAGGATGGNGGTCTCTTTTGCCCTGTGGGCGTGATTTTTAGTATTATAATGAACACAGTTCAGCTACAGGATACGTGGACCTTGAGTATTTTGCCAAGTTTGCACTGTATATACAGACATACATCAATATCTTGATTTACTGCATCCTGAAGGCTTTTCAGTTCCCGGATGTTCTTGGCTAGGGAATGCTGGCTGCTGCCTGTTCCACTGANTTAGTCATTGCTCCTCATGTTTTTGCTTGGATGTTTCTCCCTCCCCACACCCCCCGACCTGGCTGGCCAGGTACGAAGAAGCTACGAATGAGCTGATTAACGAGGAGCTGGGCATCGCGTACCCCATCATCGACGGCATCCCGAACATGGTTCCGGAGGCTGCCAGGATGACGCACAAGAAGGCGCCGGCCGAGGGCTCGGAGCAGCCCTGAGGAACCGGGCTCGGCGGTAACGGGGCCTGATGGCCGGAGCGGGGCTGCTGCCCTCCCTGCCCACGCTGACTGTGCTCGTACCCCTCCTGTCCCTGGCAGGCCTGTTCTACTCGGCCAGCGTCGACGAAACCTTCCCCCAGGGCTGCACCAGCACAACCAGCCTGTGTTTCTACAGCCTCCTCCTTCCTGTTACAGTGCCAGTTTATGTGTTCTTTCACCTGTGGACCTGGATGGGGATTAAGCTTTTTAGGCATAACTAGTGTGATGCCTTTGCTAACCCCTGGGCTTCTCTAAATCAACGTAATTTGTTTAATCTCATTAACATCTCAAGTATTGCAGTTCATTTGAGAGAGTTTCCTTATGGCACTAGTGACTGGCATAATTTTCCTGGTAGGATCTGGAAGTGTATGAAGCAGCAGCCCATTGTTAACTACTGCTAATGCAGATGAAGAGTGGGAGTAATAAGAAGCACTAATTCCCTCTGTTTTATCCCTTCAAGAGTGCTGTGCATTTGTAGTGGCACTAATTAAAACCTTAGTTTTTTTCNCTAGGTCTCCTTTCTTCCCGATTAAGCTTGAACGTGTACAAAGATCGTACACCGAAAGCCATCCTGAGTTACGACAACCTTGATCTATTCTACATCGCGAAACACTCGCCGAGCCCCGAGGCGGCCGAGGCGAGGCGGCGCGGGGCGGGCAGCGGGCGGCGGAAGCGGCGGAAGC
>VXBI01011364.1:996471-1012562 GCA_013397375.1 Toxostoma redivivum
AGAGAGTTTCCTTATGGCACTAGTGACTGGCATAATTTTCCTGGTAGGATCTGGAAGTGTATGAAGCAGCAGCCCATTGTTAACTACTGCTAATGCAGATGAAGAGTGGGAGTAATAAGAAGCACTAATTCCCTCTGTTTTATCCCTTCAAGAGTGCTGTGCATTTGTAGTGGCACTAATTAAAACCTTAGTTTTTTTTCATGAGGAAAAACTGTACCCTGACTTAATAAACTAAGTTAAAACTAAAACATGCGGTGATGTGAACCTCTCTTTGAGAGCTTTGGGTTTTTTTTAACCAGATGCGTGTACTGAAATATGTTTTTCTCACTGTCAGAAGAGCAAAAATTAAAATAAATCAGGCTGGTGTTTAATAATAAAACTTGATTCAAATGAAGGCATTTCTTGCTAAGCTGATACTCATGTCTGCATGTGCAGTACCTGCAGATCTTTTCTTTCTAGGGCCATGAGAGTGCCACATACCAAGTTCTCGGTATTATCTGAAAAACTTTCTAACAGGACACAGCTATGAAGGAGGCAGGTCAGTGCTACAATGAAGGTTTCTTTTTTATGTTTTGCTTTTGGATAGTTTGTATCTGCAAGACAAAACACATTCTTGTCCTTGAACTACTGAAAAATGCAGAAATGAAGCACCAAGTTGTAAATGTTGTGGGATACTAACAGTGCAGTTATATTTTTCGGGCTGCTGCTGGGTAAATAATATTGTGATGCACAGTGTGAAAGGCAGTGCTTACAAGAGGTGTGCCCAAAGGCTGACTTGAGCTAAGGGCAGCTGTTTGTCAGAGCTTGTGCAGTCGGTGGAGACTTGAAATGTAGAGGACAGTACAGAGCACACCCTCACTGCCTCTGTAAATAAGTGCCTCTCTCAGCTGGAGTAGTGAGGAAGCAGGAAGGAAAGGTAACTCTGGGAGCCATTGTGAATCTTCTCCTAAGTAAATGGGAAAGAAAAGCTTTGACAGCTCTGGTTGGCAAGAAAGCTCACTTGGAAAGCACCAGAACTGGGTTACAGGGCACCAAGGTCCATGGTTCCTGTGGCACAGGCGTGGTGCCAGACTTCGTGTTAGTGACAGGTGGGGCACGTGGTCCCTGAGCTGAACTCTGCTCTGGGCAGGTGGCCTGTTCCTATGTCAGCCAGCTAATGGCTTCTGCAGGGCAGGGCCAGCATCACAATTCCTGTGGGAAACACAACTGCCACAATGTTTGAATCAGTGTGGAAGCCACAGGTTAAAGACACGTGGAGGCAGCAGCATTGTAATCAGATGCTCATCTCTCTGGCCAGCACTATCCTTCCTTTCCCTTTAGAGAGCATCTCCATGAGAGGAATGTCATTGTGTGGCTGTGTTGCTTGCTGACCCCTCAGGCTGGTTCCCCAGACGCTGGGGTTTTAATGTACTAGTATAAAGTCTCAAAAATCAGTCTAGCAGCAACAGTACTGGACTTTGACAACTGAGCAATTCTATTCCATTACCCCAAAGCAACCTCACAGTAAATAGTACTGCCACTTGCATTTAACTTAGGCCAACAAAGCTGCTTGGAATAAGGATGTAAAATACTGCCTTCCAGATTTACTCTACACCGTCTGTGGTGTAATAATTTGATGATAAGTTCTTTTGTTGTATGCTCAGAGGATACTGAAACCCTTCTACCAATAATCAGTAACCCTGAAAATCAAGGAACACTGCAGCAAGATACTTGGAGCTATCAAGTAATACAATTTAGTATCTTACCTTTAGTATCTTCCTGAAATCTTGTTTTGAGGCTGATTTTACATTTTTCCATATGTCTTGCAGAAGGCATTGTCTTCTGACGCAAAAATTCCATGCCCCAGGGACCCATGTAAGGGGTACCTGAGGATTGAAGTAGTATTCTATTAGCAGTGTGTTTATCTCTTCTGATTGGTAACAAAACTGGGTGCACTTACAGTAGAGGTATTGGACAGAACCCTGCATTCTGTAGCATGAACGAAGATCTTGGTTTCCCTATCAAAGATGCATGGGTACTCGCTCAGCTTGCATAGGACTGTCTGAAAGGACAAGGAAGAAAGGAAATGACATGTTGATTTTCCCTTGTGAAACCAGAGTTCAGGGATATGTGTGCAGACTGAAATGCCGGTCTGTACCCTGGCAAACTCCCATGTCTCTGAAATGAGCCCTTGTGTGCATGAGCACTGCATAACAGAGGTTGACATCCTCAAAACAGCTTCTACACACTCCTGTGAGTTAGAAGCAGAGAGGCATCTAACCCCTCTGTGCAGACAAACATTTTCTACAGTAGTGCCTCAAGAATAAAACAGAGAGTGATTTTAACAGCATCTTCCATAATTCAGCTAAACCAAAATGTCCTTGATACTCAGGTTATGGTATATTGCTTTTTAAAACTGCTGGGTTTATTATATGTAATACTGCAAATAGATATTGGTCTAAAAAGAATCTAATTTAAAGTGTTACACCTCCAGTGTGATAAGGCAGCAACTTCAGGTAATGTCCTAACTGGCTTTTGATTTTATGCTGTTTCTCAAACCTCCTCCTCCACTCTGGTTAATTGGTACATTAGCAAACAAAAGCTTACGAAGGAATAAGGCAGTTGCCCTACAAATTCCAGCCAAGTTCCCAGAAAGCTTACTTTTTTTTGCCAAAGGAAACCGCTACTATGCACGTTTCCATTTAATACTGCTTCCTCTGACACTGACTGCATTTGGTAGCTAATTTTCACTCTGTGTCATCAAGAAATGCCACAGATTATTTTTATTACCACAGCTTAGTTTTAAGATTGTAGGTACATTAAAATGCTCAATAGGGTTTCTAAATAAAAGTTTAAAGACACCTCAAAATACTCCTCTTAATTAAACGTAATAAAATCCAGAGTAACACAAAGTATAGCAACCATCCCTCATGCTGCTATTTCACAGTCATTACTAGTTCAAAGCGAACAATTGCTTAAGATGCTGGAGGGCAGCTCCAACTCAGAACCAGGGATCATCTCAGCTCTATTGTAGCTGCTGGAACACTGAGATGGTAAAGGGCTTGCAAAATGTAGGGAAAATGAAATGTCTTTGAGATGCGCTGCATTAATCTCTAGAGNTGTTTCGCACTGCTGGTAAGATTTATACTTACTACTGTATTGAGCCACGCACATAAGTTGATAATCTGTTTCACTTGAATTATATGGAAGATGCTTTCATGTACTCTGAAACCAGTTCTGGAGTTCACCTGCATTGAAACATGCAATATATCAGCAGCAGAATTAGTGAGCTGGGTCTGTCTGGCAGGACAGGACTGAGAGGGCTTTCTTCAGAAAGGGCTCTGAGACCCTGCACAGAAGTTATGGGATAAAAGTGCTGCAAGTAGCACAATGCTCCACAGTGAGAAGTCTTAGAAAGCCATGTATAAACTATCAGGAAAGCAATTTTCATTTACAGTTAGGATCCCTTAACAGAACTCCATCAGGAAAAGTGTATTTCTCTTGGATTGCCTTCCATATTTCTGTGTATTGTATGAACATTTATTCATGCTCATACTTGTTGCCTGAAAAAGATACTTGCAGGGGGACAGTGAACATTTAAAGCTCCAAATCATGTAATCACTTCCAGAGGACTAGGCCTGCTGCACTTTTGAATTTATTTATCTGCATAAAATACAGATTCAAGAGTCTAAACTTTGAGACCCAATTCTGCATTCTCAGCCAAAAGGATATTCAAGTCTGAACAAAATTTAACAAGTCTCTCTGATCTATACTGTGTGCTTGAGCTCTTGATTTTCATAAACTTTTAACATCTCCACAGGAGAAAGTATGGTTGTCCAGAAGAACGCAATTATTGCTTCCTTTGTTTCCCTTGTTTGTGTGCAGCTAAAGAGGTTCTAATGCTGTTGTCCCAGAGAATCTGTCAGCTTAACAGGCTCTTAAAGCATCACAGAGAATTACTGTGGCAGCCACAGTGGGCCAAGCAGATAGGTTGTATTTAAATGCTCTGAGCAGTTACTAGAGTGAGGAATCTCCCAGCAGAAAGGGGAATGGGCATGTTACACAGAGGACACCACATCCATAGCTGTGTAGGCATCAATGGACGCACTCCTGACACCACTGAAAGCATTCTTCCCCCTGCCAGGGTCTATAATATGCTTTAGCTCTTCATTTCTACAGATGGTCAGTTTGGCACAACTTGAGCAGGACTCCATCAAACCTGTGCTGGTGTAGAGCGAAAGAGATTCCTGAAGCAGTGTTAAACCCAGAGAATTCAACAAGTGAGAAGTATTGAAATACTCTAAGCTACATTGTCTAATCGGAATCCAAGCACTTTCTTACCTGGTAAAGCATCTGCAGTATTAGCAGAGGCCCAGTTTCAGCTGCTTTCAGTTTGGAGAGGCAGCCTGGTCCCATTCTTATGGACTCCTCGAAAAATGCACACAGAACGTTCTGGGAAACCCTCTGATACAGAATGACCAGCTCCTTGAAAAAGGATGTTTCTAGATTTGACCATAGGCATTCTGTAAAGAAAACAGCTAGTGAGGTCACAGGTAACATAGAAATCACTGCAATTTGTGGATGGAGCTGCTTTTTCTCTTTTTTATCAAATGAATTAAACAAAAAAAAAAGTTCTACAAAAACTATTAAACCTCAGAATTTTTAAAATTCTTGCGCCTTGCTGCATAATCCCCATGTTTCTATGCCTATGAAAAGCAATTATTTCAAGCTCTGGAGCACATTGCATCAGTGATAATAGCACTTGTTCAGCAGCAGAAAATGACCAAGCATTTAAATCGTTCAGTTCTAACATCATAAAACCCTACCAAGAGTTTGCAGGCCCTCTGGCTGGAGCTTCATGATGGCTTGAGCCAGAAGATTCAGGGAAAATAAAGAGTTCCCATCCTTCCCCTGCAGAAGGAAAGGCAAGATCAAGTAGACTCTGAAATTTTCAGGTGAGATGGGAGAGGAAGACAATGATGGCAGTAAGTTCCTAATCTCCTTTTGCACCTTAAGAGGAAAAAAAAAAAAAAGGAGACAAGGGTTAAAATGCAGTTATGTTTTGCCAAAGTAATTAGGTTGGCATGAAATTCCTAAGTTTCATACACAAATCCAAAGCTTTTCAGTATCTGTGTAGTGAGCATCCTTATATCAAATCCTTACCTCCTGGTAGACCATTGGGTTTTTATGGATCTTCTCATAAAAACGTTTCACTTCTGACATGTCTATGCCTGAGACTTCTTTGGAAGTTTTGAAATGTTTGTCTCTATCACAACATAGAAAAAAGAACATAAATAATTTTTCTACTGAATAATGAAGCATTGTAATATCAGAAAATACTTGGAAAATTCAGCTTCAGCTCCTGTGGGTATAATTTCATGTGTTCTAAGAAGACAGACAACACAAACCACTGTTTTGTGACCTGATTAACATCCTGTTCTTTCTGTCTTGTGTGGCTGTGAACTATTAATGGTAGACTTCTGTATTTCACCCTAAAATTACTTCCACTTCAGTGCCAGAAAGAGCTATTAAGGATCCTATGAGAGCTGTTGATATTGTCTGGAGGGATTATCATCATCTGCCAAATATCACTAAAGGATAATCTTCTAAAATGTGAGCTTCTCTAGCACATTTCAGTAGGATCAGGGCTATAAAATCTTAATGTTAGCTTGAGCTTTGAAAAATAAAGACTTGCTTCTTGCAGATTCAGATAAAATAAATCTTTTCTACATATGTGACCTAAAGTAACACTTTCTGGTCAGTTTACATGCAGCCAATATATTCTGTTATGTCTAAGTCAGTGTGTGCTACCTTTTGTCCAGGAAGCTTCCATTGATGCAAGCCTCAGATGAAAAGACCAGTCTGATATTCCTGATAGTAAAAAATAAAAAGTCAGTCCTTTCAACTTCAGGCTTTTAACTCCGAAACAACAAAAAACATGTACAAGGATGTCTCCACCTGAACACACAAAACTTCTTAGCACCACTTTGCTGTCAGTGTTGCAGAAGACATTGTGGTCGAGGAGTTACTGATCTTTTGCAAGCCATGTAAGGGAGCCTGCTCAAGCCATGCCAGGCAGTGCTCCAGTCTGGTGAATGTTAGCATGGAGATTCTTCTCCTGACGGGTCAGAACATTAGCTACTTTTGTTTGTTATGCAAAATAAAAGGCACTGCAACATGGGAGGGAGGAGAATCCCCTCCATGGACAGGGTCTTTGTAGCACGTGGAGAGAAAATCCATCAAGCTGTCAATTTACTGCTGCACAAAAGCTGGGTTCTGAGAACCTGAAGGGACATCAGACCTACTCCCAGTATTCCCGGTTCAGTTCTTATCAATGCAGCTATTTTATCAAACATTTTGCTGTCAGGCCCTTCCTACTGGGATCTGGAAAGAGCCCTCTTTTTCACCCTCTCAACCATCACTTTTCACATGATCCAAACCATTCTAAAAGTGTTCAGGGAAACATTTTGTTCCAAGTTAGCCAAGCTTTCAGAATGCTCAAAATCAGCAGCTGGAGCCAGACTTTCCCAAAGAAAATAACCTCCCATATAAAATCTGAGAAAGACTATAAGTGTATGGCATCCACAGTGGTATATACATATTGCTTTTGAAAGTGGGAAATTAAAGAAGTGACTATTAATTTTTAAATGCTGGTGTAGCATTCCAGTTTGGGTACTCCGGATTAGGCATTTTGCACAAGACCTTGGTCTGCAGGCAGGGTCTTTCACTGATTTAACTTGTCAGCTCCTTATCAATTTTGTGCCAAGGTACAAGACTGTGTTTTATCTAATTCTTGAACAACAGTTCCTACAATAGCCTCCGAAGAATAATAAATTTTAGAAAAAATCATGTATCAGGGAAAAAAACCATGAACAAACCCAAACAGCAAGTTTCTGATTTACTTTTTTATATGCTCACGACATTTAGAATTAGAAATCCATTTATCCACTTCTTTGTCCTCCAGAGTGGCAATTCCATTCAAATACGAATTCTGTGTGAAATACATTAAAACATTGACAAAATTAAAAATGTAGCAGATGGGATTTTTTTTTCAATCCAATCATTGCAAGAAGGTTTCAGCCTGAGTAGGAAAAAACTAATGGACATCCAGCATGATCCAGATGCATTAACCACAGAACATATATAATTGCAATACAAGTTAGTCTGTAGGTGAAGCACAGAAAAAACTGCAATAGACATATATAAAATTGAAGTGCTGCAAGCACAGTGGAAAATCCAAATATTTCTGGCAGCAATGTGGACAGTGGTAAAATCAGAAGCTCTGATCAAATGTGCACATACCTTGTTCTCCTCCTTGCAAAGGGCAAAACTTTGATTTACTCCTGCAATAATATTAATCTCCTTTTCTGATGCATTCTTTTCTGTGAAAGAAAAAAAGATTGTCATAGGAACATTTGAAGAGACAGTCATTATCTTCAGAGAGTTAAGGGCACAAAAGTGGAACAGTAAAAAAAACCCCTCTGGGTAGTAGTTATCTGTTGAAAGTTTGATTCTATGAGGCTATCTACCCATGATAATCAAGCAGCAAATGGAATTAACTCCTGGTAGAATTTGTTGGGATGGCCAAGCAAGCATGAGACATAATGTTTGCCTTTCAGTGTAAATATGAAATCAAGAAAGCAAACATCTCCATGGAAAAAAAAATACAGATTGTATACATCTGCAGTGGTAATTACTCTGGCAGGATTGTTCAGTATTCACTGGTGAATTGATAGGAAGTGGTATCAACTGATTGGGCTTCCTCTCATCTTCCAGTTGTCCTTCATCATCAGAACCACAGAAATAGAATTTGTCCAAGGAAAGGACATAGACCAGAGTGTATTGTCTGTTCAGGGAAAAAGAAAAAAAAAGTCATAATAAGTGAAAACCACAGGGCAAAACAGAGTAAAATTTACAAATACATTTTCAGAGTGTAGACCTGAAGCTTGTCTTTAAAAGTTCTGATAGTCCAGAATCCCTTTAACCAGTGTTAGAACTCTTCATTGCATAAACATTCAGCAATAAAGACATATATGGACTCAGATTTCCTATACTATCCTCTAATGTTTGTGATATACTGGGGTTCCACATACAAAAATAGTGTTGTGCCATGCTTGCTTCACGCCCCTCCATTTTCAAATGTGCAGCTTCTGTGCTGCTGAGCCCCATACCAAGCCCAGGTGAGTTGTCAGGAGACTTCTTCTGGCCCAGTTCCAGAAGGGCAAAGTGAAACTGTTCTTCAGTTCTTATTAAGAACCTACCAGTTTGTCAATCTGGATGGGAATTCAGTGACCTTCCTGATGCAGGTTTTTGACAGTCCTTTGCCCTTTGGAACCCAGTACACACCCAGTACTTTGTTTATTAAAAGAGAAAAATACCAAGGGCTTCTGCTAGTTTTTGCAGCTCCCTCCCACTTCTCACCAGAGACTGAGGGTTCTGCTTTCACTGGAGCTTTGGCAGGAGGGTGGCTTATACTTGAACAGTAGATGGATACTCTGACAGTGTATTGTAATACTGGGATTTGAACATCTTGGGGACTTCCTTCCCTACTGTTCTTCAGTGATTCCCCTAAGGCATTGACCTTAGAAGACAAATCATTGGCACTTCCCACCTGCCACAGGCAATGTGTGTAACCCTTGCTCCCCACAGCTCAGCCACCACGCGAGGCAGGAGTTCATTCTGGGTGGAGTTGTGACCCAGCTGGCCAGACCCTCCTGCTCCAAAGGTGCACACCAGCCCCTCCTTGAAACCAAGAAACAAACAACAGGATCACTGCATTATTGACAACCATCAAATGGTCACAACCAAAAGTGAGAGCCAGCAAGACACAGCATGTTATATGGGACTTGATTCAAAACATCCCTGATTCAAACATGAGGAGGATTCACTCTGCATCAAGCCAGATCATACACTGTAAAGTCCAAATCATTGAGCTCCTGAGAGAAGCAATTTAACTCATAAGAATAACTCCCTGTTACTTAAGAATTTTACTCGTATGAATAAACCCTAGTAAATTAGAAGTCGTTCACATCTTCTGAAGTCCCCAATGTCCTATAAAAAAGTATTTTCAAAAAGTACTGGGAGTTGAACTGCACTTCTTTGCCTCAGGATTCCCATTCACCATATTCCTGCAAAAGGTTGCATGCAGGTCACAGGAATATGAGAAAAGGCCAGTTTCCCCAATAGCTTAGATAACATCCCTTGGGGAGCACCTTCAGGCTTAGGTGGAAGCAGGCATTACCATCCCAATTTCTCCATGCTGACTTTTAACACTGTATCTTTTCTCACAAGGTGAGGTCTCAGACTTTCCATTTCAGACTCACCTTGGAGAGAACTGCAGTATGATCTGCCCCACATGAGATAAATACAGTCTTCCAGTGCTCTAAAGCTCCAACATATGTTGGGCGGTCCCTGTCTGGAAAGAAGATAATACTGCTAAATTGAAAGAGTACTGGAGGGTCTCATATACAGAAAAAATTAAAAAACAGGAGGACTAAGTGCTTTTCAGCCCTCTCTTATAGCAATTAATGTAATTACAGCTTGGTTTGGGTTGTTTTCCCTCCAGTATAACATATTCTTTCTCATAATGTTCTTTCTCATATTCCTTTATTTTCATTTACTTTTGGTCTGGAACAAAATGCAGTACTTTGATATCTGAAATGCCAATGGTACTTGGCTTCAAAATATCTGATTTTCAAGGGTGTGGACATATTCAGATTAGATGTTCTGTCTGTCTAGGGCAACTCTTCTCTAGCATTCTAAGTTTGAAGATGAGTTGGTTTAAATTCTTCTCTCACTTTGTGTTTACAGAGAATTAAAGGAGATTAAAAAATATAAAATTAATTTCTTTCACCCAAGACTTCCTGGAGACAAGACAGGAGTAGAAATAGACCTGTAAGACCTCAGAGGTTTTAAGAGCCCACACTATCCAATTAGCCACATAAAATGATTGCAAGTTCTCTATAGAAAAACAACCCCTAAATACACTGTTCCTCCATGCCTTTCCTGGTCAGAAAACAAAGAACATCCAGATAGACTTCCTTCAAAAGACTTTACTGTCCACCGCTGCTCCACAGGAGCTTGACAATACTGAGGAGCACTTTGGTGAGCTCACTGACCAGGAAAACACCCTCCTGGTGCTCTCCTTCCTTACCTTTTGTGTCTCCAAGTCCCAGCTGTCCAAAACTGTTCTTTCCCCAGGAATACACAGCTCCAGAGAGTGACACGGTGGTGCTGTGAGCTCCTCCAGCAGCAATTTGAGCAAGTGGGATGCCCTTTAGTCTTTCCACCAGCTGTGGTTTGTGAGTAAGCCTGATATGGCTCCCCACTCCAAGCTGTCCATGGGTGTTCCAGCCCCAGCTGAAGAGCTCACCCCCTGCACACACAGAACAAAAGAAAACAGCTCAGTCTCACTGCTTCCCATGAGTATTTGCACTTTGGGAGTAGGAGCAAAACTCAGTGTTGTTTCCAGGGACCTAGCTCCAAGGCCAGACCATCATGTATGGCCAAATTTGTTTTCTTCTGACCTCTTTGGGACAGTCCCATGTTGCCATGTGACACAGCACAGCAAGAATAAAGGCCCCTAAAGTCATACTTGCAAGAAGTTCCCAGCCAGAAAGGAGTTGCAACTTAAGAATGAGCAGGTCTGGTGACCGCAGAGTGGGACAGCCACGTCTGCTCTCCACAACACACCTTTGTGGAGGGGCAGTGCTCAGGAACTGGAGAGAGATAGAGAGATAAGAGGATCCCTGGGTGCTGGGAGGAAGGAGCAGCACTGACAGCAAGTGCACTTTGTGTCCCCACTGCTCATTATTCTATAATGGTGTCACCAACTACTGCAAGTTGTACAAACACTGCCTTCTCAGAGCAAGTGTGACTCCTGTTTGGAGGAAAAGTGTTCTGGAAAGTGGTTACCTCTGGATAGTGCCATGGCATGCTGGTCCCCACATGCTATTTGAACAATATTTCGGTCTCCCAGTTCTTTTACCAGCCTACAAAAATAAGGGGAAAAAATAAAAATATATAGATGCTGTGCTGTGAGATAAAATAAAGGACAAAGATCCTCTGTTCACCAAGCCCTATCACTTTTAGCAGAAAATATGTGGAAAAATATAGGTCACCTGTAAGCTGATTCACCCTTCTCTTATGCTGACCTGCTGTAGCAGGGCTAACTGATTTAATTTCATTCTCCACAAGAAGCTGGAGAAGAATCATGCTCAGTCTGATTCTGTTATCTTGCCCTGGGCAAGAAAGTCACACAGCAAAGTGCTGGGCCATTTGTAGATTATGGTTACCCTCACAGCTTCATCAGAAGGTGGTAAGGCTCAGACATGCTTGTGTCTTTCACCTGCAGTTTTCCCAAGCCATGGGTGATTTGCAAGCCATCAGGCATTGCTCTGGTATGTTCGACTGATCCTTACTAAGTTTGAGAGAAACCTGTCTCATGTGCATTCCAAGCAGCTCAGATCTTGGTATCATCCTCAAAATCTGTGCACTTCTGGCTGGGTTAAAAAAGAAGATAAAGTTTTGGGTACTAGGAAGGTATGTGTTCCAGTTCCCCCTCTACAAACACAAACGTGCCTCAAACTCTTGGATGTTACCTTGGGGAAAAGCAGGCTGCATTTTCTGACCTTTGCCATCCATACCTCCACCCTGTGAAAGTTTCTTACCTTGTCTTGGGGCTGTTTGCTGAAGCTTTAACCCAGCGTTCAGAAAGCTCCCCGTCAGCGAAGAGAACAAGCATGTGTGTTGCATCATGGTTTGAGCACCGCGCCTTCTCCTTCCTCTGTGACTGCGTGCACTCTGCAGGACACACAGACAGGCACGATGGTCATGCTATGGCAGCAGGCACCTTAACCACCTCGGCTCCCTTCCCAAGATCTCAGTGTGCTGCTGCTTTCAGCAAGAACTTCTGCTTCTCAGGAGAAAGCGAGACAAGTGTGTGTGACTTACTTTCTCAGGCCCCTTAAGGTTTCAGTGTCCTGCCTACCCACTGGTTTGTTTCATGCTGGATGACTCTACACTAAAGGACCTTTCTCCATCTCTTAGGCTGCTGTGCCACCAGCTCCCAAGACAACCAATGAAACATCAGCAGAAGCACAGTCTGTTGCTCTTGTACACCTGTGGAGTGTCTGATGAAGACAAAGTACTTCCTGAGGCATCTGGCCACCCCAGATTTGTCACAGCCTTGGGGATAGGATGCCTTCAAGTCAAGCACATTACAAGGTGCTGGAGAAGCAATGATGCAAAATTCACTCTGCCTCTTTAAAGCAGAAGGAAGTACCTCCTTGTCTACAGCTGAGGGGCTGCAGATGCTCTCCCGACCTAGAGGTACCAGGGACTCAGTTATTCGCATGTAGCTCTGCTCCAGCACAAGACCCAGGATGTCCAAGAGTGAAAGGCGGTCATCAGGAAAGCCTGCCCTAACTAACCTATCACCTCTGGAGATTCGCTGCCCACCCTTCTCACGCCTCAGACATGGAACTAGAGAGGAAAATCCCTGTGTATTCCCCGGCACGCTCTTCCTCCTTCCAGTCCCCCCGCTCCGAGTCCTGCCCACTGGGATACGTTTAAGCCCCCGACGCCCCGTCCCCGAGGGGCCGCACAGCAGCTTAGTGCAACTTCCGCGGCTCCACCTGCACGGCCCCATCCCGGGGGTCTCCCAGCGCCGCTCCCGCCGGACCGTACCTCCCGTGCCGCTCTCCCGGCGCCGCTGCTGCCGTCCCTCCGCCATCCTCGCCCGCAGACACCTCGGGAGTGCTCGGGAGTGCACGGGAGTTGGACCCGGGCAGCGCCAGGAGCGTCGCGTCGGGGAAATGGAAACCGAAACTCATCAGAGGCTGCGGCAGCGGGAGGAGGAACGGGAGGGGTTCCCGATGTCTGTGAGCTCGGAGCTGGGAAATTCTGACTCCTGCGGGGAAAAGGCGTGAGCTACTGGGCTCCGGTGGGTTCCTGGTTCTCAGCCTGCGGAGCTGCGGCCGCCGGAGTGGGAGGAGAGGGCAAAGCAGAAGGCGGGTGGAGGGATGCCGGGGTCTTCCATGTGGAGAATGCGCCCTTTGACTTTATTATTCACTTCGGAGAGTGACCCGCCCGTGTCCATCCTGTGGAGAGTCGAGAGGCCTACTCTGCTGCTTAGCTGTATCCCAAGAGCCCACGCAAACCCAGAGGGGGCTGCTTGGCTGGGGGAAGTCAAACCGCAAGTGAAACGCTCGGTTTGGAAATTAGAAGCCATCTGCTTCCATTCTCACATAGTTTCAGCTAAATCTTCCCTGCCTTCAAAGACCCTGCGAGCGTCCTCATTCCCAGAAAGACCATCCTGCCTGCCCCTCTCACTGGAGTGATGCATGCAGGACAATCTTGGGGATGAAATAAAGGATACCAGTGTGAATGATGAAACAGATCAAAACATATACGATCACTTTTGTTGTATTCCTAATAGCTGCCACCGATTAATTAAATTCAATCTGTTTATGAGAATTTTATGCTGCTGAATACTAAGCATAGATTCTGGTGGGGTGCTCTACAAAACACCCAAAAAGCACAATTGGTTGTCACTGAAATTTAGTGGAAAATTCATTACTGAGACAGCAGGAGCATCTAATGAAATGTAATTAAATGGAGCAGCCTGTGGTGCACGAAGAGGCACCCAAAGGTCCCTGAGGTGAATAAAAAAGGATGTGGAGGAGCCATGGAAGCAAAGCAAGATGAGGCTGGGGCATACAGTAAATTACTTCTGCCCAGGGAGGAGCAACCCAGCCTTATCTCTCCCAGCCTACATGCACTTTGCGGATCATATCTCCTTCCACAGTATGTAGGAAAGTCTCAAGATCAAGAAATACGGAGCTAGAGAAGTAATGCCAAAGCATCAGCTGGAAAGGGACACTAGAGGTCCTTCTGCACCAAATCATGAACTAAGGACTCCTCTCTGTGAGGAAAAACTACTCCAAGCACTGCCTCCTGCCTGGCATGGAAAGAGATTCGAGGGGAAAGGGAAAGGGAAAGGGAAAGGGAAAGAAAGGAAAGGAAAGGAAAGGAAAGGAAAGGAAAGGAAAGGAAAGGAAAGGAAAGGAAAGGAAAGGAAAGGAAAGGAAAGGAAAGGAAAGGAAAGGTGTTGATGTCCTTTCAGAGCTACATTCTTCCTTCCACTAAGTGGACTGCTGACAGTGATTTCATGTCAGAAAGGCTCGCTCTGGTAAGCTACTGCAGGTTCATTAAACTCCCTGTGGTTCTCTGCCCAGGAGTATCTGGGCTTGTGATACTCTGATGAACTGGAATCTCGGCACCTGTGAGGGAGATGGGTGGCAACTGGCAGGAGACAGCAAAAAGAAGTGAACTGTGCAAAATGGTATTTGTAGTTAGAATTGACAGATGTGTCCATCTGTACATTTCACCCCTTTCCATCACTCCTCTAGTGAATTGCCCATAAAACCCAAAACAAAACAAAACACAGCAACAACCAGAATGTGTAAAACTCCTTGAGTCTGGAGTACTGCTTGCTTATAAGGGCAGCCCTTCTTGCAGAAGAGCAGCATGGAGCACTTCCAGAGTGAAAGGAATGTAGAAATCCAAGGACATGTATGCAGATACCATGGTCCCAGGAGAAATGGAGGAATGTCTCATGCTGAGCCCCAGGAAGCTAAGGAAGCATGTGGTGGGAGCCTGTTCCCATAGTGTCAGCAGTTGAACAGGCATGAGTGGGTCAATCCTCCAGAGCAGATTTGGGAGCATGGGGAACTTGCAGCCCCTCTCAGCTGGCCTGAGTCACAGCTGTAGCTGCTGTCTCCATGGGAAGGGACACAGTGACCTGGGGGCTACCCAGCAGGGCTCAGCCACTGGCAACCCAAACTGGACAGTGCCAAATCCCTCAGTATCACAGCATGGACACCAACTATCTCTGTCCTTCTCCTCCCTGGAGTGCCAAAGCAGCACCCACTGCGCAGGCCCTGGCAGAACCAAGGCTGGACATCATCTCAGCCTGGATTGCCCTGCAGGAGATGGCAGCTCCCGCAGCCACAGGCAGGCATTGAGGGCAGGGAAAGTGCTGCCCTGCTGCCCCTGCCTGAGGGGTTTGTCAGCACCATGGTGCTTTAGCTTTGGCACTTTCAGGACACTGTTTTGACAGCAATGTTGCCCAGTGCTGCCTGATGATTATTCCCAGTTTCTTCCTGGTGGCAACAGCCCCCCACTCCAGGAGACTGTTCAGGAGCCATTCCAGGGAAGAAGCCACAAGCTAAGGTAAAAGAAGGCAGCAGAAAACAATGTTGTCCCACGTATGGTCAGGAGAAACCAGACAGCTCTCTTTCTCTTTCTTCTTTGCCTCCTGAAGGAACCTGAGAGGCTCACCATCAGCTCTGCAGCCCCCCACAGCTAGTGGCTGCGAGCTGAGCATGGGTGGGTGGCAAGAATCACAGAATCATCAAGGTTGGAAGAGACCTTTAAGATCATCAGGTTCAACCATCCACCCAGTACTACCACTGTAACCCCTAAACCCAGCACCAGATTCAGATGGCTTTGAAACACCTCCAGGGATAGTGACTCCCACCTCCCAGGGCAACCAATTCCTGTGCCAGTGCCTGACCACCCTAACAGTGAAAAGTGTTTCAAATATCTAGTCTGAATTTCCCATGCCTCTGCTTAAAGCCTTTTCCTCTCATTCTCTCACTGCAGGCACGGCAGAAGAGACAGACCCCTGCACCTCACTGCAGCCTCCTTTCAGGGAGTTGTAGAGAGTGGTGAGGTGCCCTCTGAACTTTCTAAACAACCCCAGATCCCTCAGCCCTCCCTCATAAAACACGTTCTCGATAGACCTTTCACGAGCCTTGTTGCTCTTCTCTGAACATGCTCCAGCACCTCAGTGTCCTTGTAGACAGGGGCCCAGAACTGAACAGAGCACTCCAAGTGCCGATACAGAGGGGACAGTAAGTGTGCCCTAATCCTGCTGGCCACACTTACTGACCCAGGCCAGGATGCCATTGGCCTTCGTCTTGGCCCCTGGGCACAGCTGGCTCGTGTTCAGCCGGCTGTCAGCCCGCTCCCACTGGTCTTTTCTGCGGGAAGAAGAGGGAACAGACGCGGTGCCGGAGCTGAGTGCGGGACAGCCGGGAGGGACCGCG
>VXBI01011364.1:1012757-1044327 GCA_013397375.1 Toxostoma redivivum
CAAGGGCGGCCCGGCTCCCCCCGCCGCCGCCGGCCCGCCCGGCGTGTGCCTCTGCAAGAGCCGCTACCCGGTGTGCGGCAGCGACGGGCTCACCTACGGCAGCGGCTGCCAGCTCCGCGCCGCCAGCCTGCGCGCACAGAGCCGCGGCGAGCCCGCCATCAGTCAGCGCAGCAAGGGAGCCTGCGAGCAAGGTGCGGGGCAGGGAGCGGGGCGGGCGGGCTGCGGGACGGGGGATGTCCGCTCTGCCGCCCGGCTTCACGCGGGAAACGCCGCGCCTCCCGAGCGCTCCTCCTGCCGCTTTATCCCACCGGGGCGCTTCTCTGTAACACGGACGTGAGTTCAGACCCACCTTAAATGGACTGGAGAGTCCAGGGCGGATGGCGCTGCCTAAACTTGGAGTAACACTTCGGTCCAGCCCCAGAAACGCAGAGGAACTTGGGCACTCGCTGTTGGCTTCCAGCGGTGCTGGAACTACAGGCTCTCACTTTTCATACTTTGCCTGAAGCTTGCAATTTGTGCTGCTGTCAGATGGAACAAAAGGGGTGAGCTATCCAGGGCGGTGTTCTGCCCAGGATGGTTGCCCAGGATGGTCTGCCCAGAGAGGAAAGGAAATAATTAAATGTATGTGAAAGCCACAGAAATTCAGAGCCAACATCCACTGGCTGGCTTTGGTTCGAAATGAAAGCAAATAGTGACTTTACTGTGAGCTGCACGTAGCGGCTTGCACTTGCTGCATTTCCGACCAGGAGCTTCATTCATCCCAAGCTTTTTCTTAGGGATGCTGCTCAAAGAAGGAGTTGCCCTGCTGCGGAGCCTCTACTAGACATTCTGGCCTCTGGGAGTGGTTTTTGCTGGGCGGGAGGGAGGGGTAAGGCATAGCATGCAAAACATATACTAAACGTCTCAAGGACAAGATTGCAGCGCCAGTGCTGTTTTGGTGGAGGAGTGTTCTCATAAACACAGTATGTGCAGGTCACAACCTCCACCTCCTCCTTCTCTTGCTTCTCATAACTGAGGCCAAGTATGTTTGCAAAGAAATGTTTCTGAAACTCCCAAGGCAGGCATGAAAGACTGGGTGAGGATTGGGTTATGCGCTTTGATGTTGCCCATTAAATGCCCTGTGCAGCTTTTCACAAACCTTGTCCAAAAGATTAGGCTTACATATTAGCCAGAAACAGTGTGGTACAGTATTAACTCTTGGAGGGAAGGAATTTCAGCCTTCAGGGTAATGTGGAATGAGATGAGAATGGCCTCAGTCTGTACCTCTGTCTAATATTAGGAAGGAGCCTTTCCTGCTCAGTTGGCCTCAGGAGTCCTAAAATGTGTGCTGCTTCTTGGCTCTGCCAGCCCAGACATGTGAGCAGATGGGTTTGAAAGATGTCATGCTTCAGGTGCGTACTTGAGAAGAAGGCTGTGTTCTCACTTGTCTTGCCCAAAGTAATATGGGAGTTCATTGCAAAACAGGTATTGATACTTGCAAGATACTGTTCCAACCCTTGACTGCGCTTCCTGGTGTCTGTCCCAGACTGGATGCTGGTTTGACTTGGTGGGGCTTTGATCCAGACTATGGAAACAGAGTTTGATGAGATCAATGCACACATGAGCCACTGGCAGGGGTTGTGGAAGGCCACTGACCTGCCAGCCTCCAGCAGGTCCCACAAGAATTTTCTGTCCTCTGATCCTCATAGCAGCAGCTTTGCTGAAGAAGGGTCTCAGAGTAGACAGCCATTCCATGCACAAATTGTATCCCTTCCTTGGAGAAGGTCCTTTAAGGTGTGCAGATCTGCAGCAAGACACCTTTGTGGGCTGTTACTGTTCAAGAATTTCGCTGGAGCATGTGGTGCAGAGCAACTGGAAAAATGTTCAGTTCTCCATCATTCAGGGAACCTGTTCTTTTGGCTCCTGCTGCTGGGGGAGCTCCGATCCAGCATCTCAGGGAAGGGAGCAGGATGGACATGGGCTGCTCAGCAGTGGTGGCACAACTGACCCTTCAGAGATTCCCCTCAGCTGCATGAGCCTTCCTTGTGCCGTGGGCCTTCTGGTGATAAGCACTGCAACAGAGGCAGGGACTCATCCCATCACCGTGCTAGACATCTGGAAGTATTTCTGTATCCCTCAGGGCCTCCAGGCAGTTAGGAGCACTGAGTGGGAAGGACAGAGAGTTGTAATCTTCAGATGGGTTTTGAAACACTGACAGGAGAGAACATCCATCTCATCAGCCCAACAGGATAGTGCCTTTTCCAGTATCTTTCCAGATAGGAGACAGCACTTTTCTAGGTTTCTAAATCAGAAGGACCTGAATATTGTGGTAATCAAATAGTGGAAGATGGGGTCTGAGGTGTCTGCATGCCCTGGCACGTCCTTTCAGTCCAAGAGAGCAGCCTTTCAAGGTAGTATCTAAGAAGAAATCCAGAAACATACATTTCCAGCAGTGGGTCCTAACTGTGTTTGATTGCTTTTTGAGATTTTAAAATTTTTTTTATTCAAGTGGAGCTGGAGAGGGAAGACTTGTTTTGCACATCCTGTTGCATCTTTCTTTGATATTAAATCGGAAAAGGAATGAACACGTTCTCAGCCCTGCAGAATTTGCCTTGACCTTGTCCTTGACTGTTTCCCAGACCTCTCAGATATGGTGTCTGTGTTTTGCACAAAAATCATTAAGCCATGCAGAAAAGGGTATTTCTGCAGCAGCCAAAACTTCCTGCTGGAGGGCAAAGGAAGACACAGTTGAGAAGAGTTTGAAAGGACGGAAATAACCCTTGCTCTACCTGCACTTGGCAGATGGAGGGATCCAGCTAGTCCTTTCTGGAGTGGGTTTTATGTGGGCAGGACTGTTGGGGATGCCTGGAAAAAGGCATCCTACTTGATTGCCAGCTCCTTGAAGCTGCTTGGCTGCTCTTGGTGCTGTGCCAGTAGAAAAAGCTGCCTGTGTTTTTGCTCTGGGAGAGCAGGCAGTGATGCCATGGTGCACCCTACTGGCTGGGCTCCTGCTTTGCCCTCACACTTGCACTGAGAGCTGGCCCTGGGTTTGCCCTGCTCCCTGTCAGGGCACCACTAACTGCATCCCATCTCTACCTGTGTGTCCCAGTAGTCTGTTTGTAGCTAATTGCAGTGCTGAGGATGCAGGAGGTGGATGCTGTGAAGTTTTCCATCTGCTTTCCAACATTGCCTTTAAACAGATTCTCTGTTTGCTCTCTGCCTATGAAAATGCAGCTCAGGTCTGCTGCCAGGTCTTGCACGTAGGGCAGGTCCAGACACAAAGCAGAAGCCTTCTGGTGGGGCAGGTACAGGAGATCTAGGGTGCTTCCTCTGGTAGCCCTCATAGCTGGAGGGGAGGCTGCTCTGGCAGCTGGGGAGCTGCCCTCTGTCACTGCTGTCACACAGCTGTGCACAGATGTTCAGAAGTGCCTCTTAAGGAGTTAGTGGCTTCAGGAATGTAGGCTGAAATTCAATTTACAGTGCACACACTGAGGCTGTTTGCAGCCAGCTGGGACCTGGGGTGGGAGGACTGTGGTACCTACTGCCATGGAAAGCCAGCTGGCATAAAGAATTAAGCTGAGCATGGCTCAGCTCAAGCCAGGCAGAAAAACAACCTCAAAGCACCAGCCCCCATAAAAAAAGGGCTATCAGGATTCCTGATGATGATCTCTGAACTGAACAATACCAGGCACCGACTTGTTGCCTAACCAATGCAGGAAGGGACAGATACCCTTGAGTCTTTCTTATCTTTAGCTGCCAGCAAGTATCTGCTTTGAGAGACATGTTGTAACTGCTGGAAATACTGCCAAAGTTGCCTCATTATATGGTTTGAAGTCCCTAATGCTTTTTCCAACAGGGTTGGGGTCTCCAGGTTGTTTTGCTGTTGTCAGTCAAGGCTTTCTTTTTGTGTTATGCTCCCTTCTCTCTTGGTGGAAGCCAAGCTCTTGTGCTTGCTCAAAAGCAGCATGCCACAATGCAGGTCTCAGCAGACTTCAGAGGACAGTGTTTCACTCTCAGGGGAACTGGTGCTGCTTTGTACCTACCTACAAAGACCTCCTGGGGGTAGAAACTCAGGGCCGCTCTGTGTGAAGGGTAAATTTGCTGGCTTGCCAAGCAGTCTGCTTTATTTCTATTCATCTGAATGTGGTTTAAAACTCTGTGGCTCCATGAAAGTGTTTTCCCAGCACTGGGAATGTGCAGGGCTTTTCCTTATGATAATGATGGCTCACAGGATCCCTCCCACAGGCTACAGATGAACAGCAGAACCAGGAGAGATTCTTTTACAACTGACTGTAACCATCATTAAACTTCTCTATATCTCACCAGAAAGGAGATCCCAGTCACTGGACCTGTGCTTCCCCCTCAGAGAGGTATCATTTTGGCTTCCCAGAAGCCCAGACAGCATCCCTCATGGAAGGAGTTTTTTGTTAAGGTGCCACACACCAGCTCTGGGGCTCAGAAGAAGGTGGGTGCAAGGTTTCTTAACTGTCCACAGGGTTTAAAAAAGCAGTCTGATGGACATAGGATTGTGACTGCCAGGCTCCTGTGGAGACTGGCAGCCCCAGGGGCAAATATATCACGTCCCCCCCCCCACCAATTCCTGCCAATTTACCCCATCAGTGGTTTTGCTTTTCTGATGCTTCACTGTTCCATAAAGGTTCATCTGTGCTGCAGACAAAGAAGTGCCAGGTTCCCATAGGTAAACTTCAAAACAAGAAACATGAATCACATCTGTTGGTTCATTCCATCCAAATTCAGCTGTTGAGGCTTTGCCATAAATATCTAAGGTTTGTTTTATTTTTTTAATCCACTACCAGAGTAGAGCAAAAACAGGAATTTGAGGGGGGAAAAAAAGCTTGTGGGAAATGGCAGACTGCTATTATCACTGTGATTAGCTCATCTTCTCCTGATACAGCTGCCTTATGTACAAAGGCTCCCACCTCTAGACACCACAAAACATAGTTCATAGCCAGGCACATTTTGCAAGAAATTCTTCTAGATCTTTAGATCTTTCCTCCCATTCTTCCTTTTCTGGATTTTAAGGGACATAAAAGAATATACACATTTCGTGAGTGGTTTTATCTTTGCTAGGGAAAGATTTAGAAAAATTTTTGCCAAGTCGTCTGTGTTTGGAAATGAACTGAGTTCCCTGATTCTCCTGGGAATCTGGTTTGAATTTCTTCATCAGGTGGGAGTGAGGGTCTTGCAGTGTGGCCTGCTACCTGCTGTCTTCCACTGCAAAGGAAAATGTTGCTTTTGTAGGTGGATCTTTCCAGCATTTTGTGCTGCATCCTGAGAGTCTGTGGCAGAGCACTCTGGGGTGGATCCCATCAGGGCCCACAGACTTGTGAGTGCCTAATTGGCACAGCAGGCCACTAATCATTTCCTCATGGATTATAGGAACTTCACTCATCTCCCCATCACATACTTCTGACCCTGGGAGATGGGTATCCTGAGGACAACTGGTCTTGATATTTAAGACAAAGAAGGCATTAAATGCTTCTGCCTTTTTCTCATCCCCTGTCTCACTACACTACCTTCTGCATCCAACCAATGATGGAGACACCCCTTGACCCTCCTTTTGCTGCCAATGTATTTATAGAAACTTTTTTTGTTGTCTTTTACTGTAGGAGCCAAGTCAAATTCTGGTTGGGCTTTGGCCCTTCTAATTTTCTCCCCACATGACCTCTCAACATTTTTATAGTCCTCCCAGGTTACCTGATCCTTATTCCAGAGAAGATAGGTTCTCCTTTTTTTCCCCTAAATTCCAGTCTAATTTCACTGTTTAATGAGGCTGGTCTTTTTCCCTGGGTTTTCTACACTTGGGGACAGTCTGCTCTTGAGTATTTAACAATTTCTTTTTAAAAACACATCCAGCCTTCCTGGACTCTGCTGTGTCTCATGACTGACTCCTGAACACTGCTGTTCCTTGCTCTCAGTGTTCAAAAATACTGGTGATTTAAAATTCATGTGTAACTTGTGTTGTAGCACAGGTCATAAATTCCTCCTTAAAAAGCATTCCACTATTTGAAAAGGTTTTGCTTCATTGGAGCTTGAGTTTTTATGGTTACTGTGCTAAAAGCTACTATGGAAGTTGTTTAATATATTACTTGTCAGAGTCCTAGAGAGCAACAGTATGCCAGGAACTATGCAACACCTTCACTGCTCAGGAGGATCTTGTATTTCACCTGTGTCTGCATTCTCAATCATCACAGCATACCCAAATTCACTAGGAAGGAATGATTACTGATCAGCAAATTCCACCCTATGTTTGTTTTTTCTGTTGCTGGAAAGGCATGCTGTGTTTAAAAAAAAATGTGTTTAATCCTTTGTTGGGCTGAGGTTGACTGAGGTTAGAACTAAATAGGAGATTACCACGTAACAAGTCTAATCAGGTTGGATTTTTGAAAGCCCTGCTTGCTTTTCCATGCATAAATGCTGCCATGCCTTTTTTTCTGTCTCCCACTGCAAGCTTTTCACATTCTTTCCAGGCTTTAGCTCATGGAAGTGGATGATCTCTAAGGACCCTTTCTACCCACACCATTCTATGATTCTGTGATACAAGGGTCATGCACAAGGTCTCTGAAGGCAGTGTTCCCAAACCATGGTGAAACGGCAGGGCTGGGATTTCCAGCAGCAGAGCTGGGCACCATGTTGAGCCCAGTGGTGTGGAAAGCAGGAGTTGCTCCATGGCAGAATGATGGTGGCCCAGGGCCCTTCCTCATGCTGACTCAGTCTCAAATCTCCAGGGCTTGGGGCAAAGCTGTGTTCATATTTGCAGCCTTTCCTGAAGTCTGAGGGGGAATGCCCAAACAAAGAATCCAATACTTGCTTCCTTCTGTAACTCCTTAGTCTCTTCACAGACAATTACAGGAGGACAAGAAATGCCTTCAGAAGAAGGTAACAGAGGAGGCTTGTGAATCTGCCAGGAAGCAGCAGGCAGCTTTGGGAGTGGGGAAGGCCAGGAGCTGCTTGCATTTCCCGTCTGCTGCCGCCTCTCACAGGGCACTGACCTGGGAGGGGGCAGCTGAGGCCATGACTAAATGACTAGATGTTGCTTATGGAAGGTTTCCCTTTTTCCATATAAAGTAATTTTGAAGGGAAAGTACTTTACCAGCAACTTAGGAGGCTGGAGTGGGTTTATTTTCAGACTTGCAATATCTTGTGAGAGTGAACACTATTTAGCTTTTGCTTGGGTTTGTCCTCTTGGGGAGTGTTCCCAGCCTCTTTGTGTGACCTGGACTGTGGCAGGGCAGTGCAGTGCCCAGGAGGGCTGGCTAGGAACCAAGCTGACACCCATGTGAGCTTCAGCATGTGGCACATGGCTTTGTGTGTTCGTGGTCTGGGCTTCCACACACTGCCAAGCACCAGGACAGATCCCACAGTGATTAATGTCCAGCTGATTTTTGCCTTTAGTCACATACCTGTGCGCCCTTTGATTTTAGCAAAGAAGTTACTGCTCTGCTTGCTGTGTGGTTTTTATTTCTGTATGTGAACACCAAAGGAGGATTGGTGAGGACAGGCTAACTCTCAGCTGTGAGTGAGCATTCAGGTATCAGTGAGGGATAAGCTGAGGCTGGGCACAGAAGGGGTGACTGGTGTAGGAGGGGTGTCAGGAACAGATGCCAAATAATATCCTCACTGAGGACGTCAGAGGCTCTGTTGTGCACATTGCTGTGGCAGAAAAGCAGCTACATACAACAATAGAAACTCCTTTCCAGCTGCTATTTTTGACATAACACAGGCTTTCAGTTCCCTGCATGCTGCAGGAAAAGTGTTTTCAGGCTCTGTCTCAGGGTGAATGAGCTCTGGGACTCTGTAAAAAGCATCTTCCTGGGCCAGGGAGAGTTATTTGTTTTACAAACAATGGGCAGAGCACAGAGGAAATGCTTGAAGTGCCTGTGGAGAGCAGCTGATCTCCATCAACAGCCTGGGCTGTCATCTTGGTCAAGGAGCAGTCAGGGAGCATCAGTACATCCACAGTGTCCCCGCCAGGACAGAAGGGACCACTCAGCCACCTTGATGGTGGTGACCATTTTGATGGGCAGGTGCAGCCCTCAGGTCCTCAGCATGAAGGAAGCTGAGGGAGAAACCATCCCCTCTGTGGGCAGTAGAGCAGCAGGGCCTCCAAGGTGCAGGCTGTAGGATAATGGCAGGGGGGCTCCTTGCTGGCAAGAATCAAGACATCTACTCTGTAAAAGGTAGGCTTGTTTCCAGTGCCAGTTTTGCTCCCTTCACAAGAACTCCTGGAGTAAGAGGGGTACTTGGAGCAGGGAATGTCCTCATATCTTCTGAAGTGCATGCAAGGCTCTGCCATCCCCTGCCTCTCCTGTTGTGTCAGGTTGCCATATCATCTGTCCATCTCTGTCCACTTTGGGGGACTGTGGGAGGGAGCAGGGTGACTGCCATGCACCTGGGTGTCAGCTCACTGTGGGGGGAGTGCAGCTACTGCTGTGGCTGTAGCTGATTTGACTTTAAATCTGATGACTTTTTGGCCTTTCTCATTTATTTTTAGTGGCGGAAGAAGTCCAGCTCTAGAGTTTTGGCTGTATGGATTTAAGTCAAATGTCCAGAGAGAGCACAGTGACTTTTCCCATGACACTTGCTGCATCTCTCAGGATGTGTGTTCCCTCCTGGCCTCAGAGCTGTGTCAGATGCAGGCAGAGGCCTGTGGATGCTTTCAGCTCATTTTGCAGCCAAATGTAGAACGTCATGTTCTGCCTGGTTGGATCAGGATGTACATCCCGAGCTCAGGACTAGTTTGTAACAGCCAAGCTCTCACTGTGCTGTGGCTGCTGTGCCAAGCTAGAGAGGGCTTTGCTGTGAAGCTGTGCAGGCAATTCCTCTGTCCAAGAGGATAAACAATTTCTCCTCACCCAGAAGGTGGGTAGAAATTCCTCGTCTCTTTTCCCCTGACAGCAGTTGGTGCTGCAAAATTGTGATGTGACCTGTTCATTCTAGCAGGGTGAATAAACAGTTCTGGGCAAGTGGGTGTCTGAACCCTTGGCACAGGGGGGAAACTCAGGCAGTAACCAAGACTGAAACACCTCAGGCAGTGGATTTAGTGGTATACTGAATGCTGCCAGTTCTCAACCAGGAGAGAATTGAGCTGTATTCTGGAAGAGCATAACATTGCATTAAAATCCACCTGGCTTTTAATATAAGATCCCTTAAAATCCACCTGGATTTTAATATAAGTGTCAGGATCTCTCCTTTTCTATGGTGAGAGATGGTGGTCATTGGGGGGTACTTATGTTTTCCCTGCCTCATGGAAGAACCTCAGTGATGGAATGGTGTCATACAGGGGCAGACATAGCCCTGCCAGCTGGGGATGAGTCCCAAGCTCTGCTTTAGGAAAGCCAATTTGCATGTGGAGGATTGGACAACAGAAAAAGGGCAGCAGCAGCAGGCAGCTTTTCTGGGTGCACAGAGCACGGGTCCAGCTGAGCTGCCTGGGGACACTGAGCTTATTATCCCTATTTTTAAGGGACACCAGAAAAAGAGCAGCTGGGCTGTGCAGGAAATGCTGCACTGGGCAAGGAGAGCAGAGTGCATGACCTGAGGTGGCCTCATCATGGGTATGGCAATGTCCTGAGCTGGCCACTCTGGAGTACTCAAGGGGAAAACCTTCAGCAGGGTGTTGAAACATTGCTTAAATCCTCTTGTCAGCTGAGAGGCTCATCTCTGTGCAGATGAGGAGCACCTGGGTTGTGGTGTCTGCCAGGAAACCAGCCCCTGCTGACTATTAGGTGTGGTTTCAACCATCGCCCAGGGCTACACATAAAACTTTTCTGCTTCTCCACAGCTGCCTCCTGTTAAAAATCAGAACTGGGATTCTTCTGCAACAGAGAATGTTGAGTGCAGCCAACCCTGGTCTCTTAGCAGCTTCCTATCAGCAGGCTGTGTACAGTCATTCCTGGAGAGAGAAGTCTCGAAAGAGAAGAACACTTCTCTGAGTTTGCACTGGCTGCTCAGGAGCAGGGAACCACCTCAGCATCTCTTGGGCTAAAATAGAAGCTGCCCCATGATCTGCCCCCAGATCATGAGGAGGAAGGCACCAGCTTTCTGCTGGAAGATGTTGGTGCAGTGGGATGCACTTGAAACCTACACCCCAACTGTCTGCAACAGGGCTGGAGGGTAGAGTGCACATGCAGGGCTGAAATCAGTGCAGATTCAGGACCTCATACAGAACATCAGGACTCATATCTGCCCCTCTTTTACAGGGCTGGGAATGAGCTGTGTGTGAGTCAGTATACCCAGGAGCTTCTGCCAGGCTGGATCTGGAGTACCTGTCTACATAGGAAATGCCTTCTCCTGATGGAGTGTAATGGGAGCTTTAGTTTCCTGTTACTGCCTGCATCTTCAGAACAGAAGGGGGAAAGCTGTTTATGGTGTTCTTAAAGCTATCAATAACTGGAAATAAACACTCTGTTCTCCTTTGGTCTGCACTTCCTATTGCAAGGAATTAATAGCTGTGTTTTACAAAACAGCCTCACTAGAGAGGGATTGAACAGAAAAGGCCTTTCTTCCCTTCCTGGGATGTGAGTTATGTCTCCAGCGTTTCCCAGCCTGAGGGATAAACATCTCCAGCCAGATCTCCGAAACAACCCTGCTCTGATCTGCTGTAGAAGAAACTCTCTATTTAATTAGGAATTGGAGCTCTCTGGAGAAAGGTGGAGCTCTGCATTCACCTACTCCCTTCCCAGATCTCACCCATGGAGAGCTCTGCCACCACCCAGCCAGCCCTCTTTGGCTGAGCATTGCACACAGGTAAAACAGGAACAACATAACCTTGACTTCTGCTAGCCCACAGCCATGGGCTTGAAATCATGCTGGGAGAAATGATGCTGCAAATTTGAGCAAGCTCTTCATGGCATGATAGAGTGAGTGGGATGCACCCTGTCTCCTGACTCCATGGGAGTCCTTTCCTCCATGCCAGCTGACTTGGTTACTGCATGGTAAACAGAGCCAGAAGTTGGTACAGTTCTGCTCAGCCCCTGAGATAACAGAATATAAACAGTGTTTTACTTCTAACCTCAACCTTGCAAGGAGGAGGACTCATCACCTGAACTGCTGTACTCTTGTTTTCATCTGGGGCAAGTGCACATCGGTCTGGATAGCTCAAGGCTGGGTGTGTGTGCTACTTTGGAAAAAGAAGTGTGATGTGGGATCAGCCCAGTGAACTTTGCTCCTAGGAGGGATCGCCTTCACCTCATTCTCAAAACTGTGTCTGGCTCCCACTTAAAAGGGTTAGCATGGAGTCAGGCTTGCAGTCACCTGGGACTTGAAAGCTTTTCTCCCTTTTTGCAGGACCCTCCATTGTGACTCCTCCTAAGGACATCTGGAATGTGACAGGAGCACAAATCTACCTGAGCTGTGAAGTCATTGGCATCCCAACCCCTGTCCTCATCTGGAACAAGGTAAGAGCCCTGCTAGGAGCTCTTACAGCACAGCAAACCTGAGGTGTCTGAAAGTGCCTTGTAAGCACAAAGGCCACAGCAGATCCCTCTGTAGAAACACACCTCTTTGATGAGTTCTCTCATCTCTGCAGTTCTGTCCACCCCCAAACATCTGGTTTTGCTTAGTTTTTAGACATTATTTAGAAAATAAACTCTTGTTGATCCTGAGCCAGGACAGGACCTGTGTTTCTCTTGGTAGCGCCTGGTATTTGGAGCATGTAGGGAATGTCCCTTGACCTGCCTTCACCTTCACCCTGCTGGCAGCAGTGGCTCTGAGGTGGCTAGACATCGCCCACGTCGGGAACAGGAACCACATGGGGCAGTCATTTAGCTCCAGTAGCCAGCAGCATGTTGATTTTGGCAGCACTGGTAACATCTGGCTTAGGACAGGGGCCAGTGTTGAATGGTGAGGATCCTGGCCATAGGGCTGAGAGTCTCAGCATGGCTCCTGCCGCCTCCTCAAGTGCCACAGGTTTGTGCCCACTTGTGAAGGGTCTTAAAATTAAGCTGAAATGTTACTACTTAAGGATACTATGGAGAAAAAACTAGATTGGCCCAAAATTTGCTGTAAGACAGCAAGCTTTATTCTTAAGGGATCAAGAGCAGACTGTCAGGTGAGCGTACAATGTGGGCTTGTTGACTCAGGCAGCATGTTCTGCTTGTTTATGAATAGATGCTGACTTTACACTCTCTGTCAGTGCTGTTCTGCTTTTCATGCCTCTTCCTCATGCCTGACAGACTGCTTGACCTGGTGGTAACAAGGGCTGAGCACCACTTATCAGATACTGGGGAAAGACTACAGTGCTGCTTTCCCATTGATGGTGTGCCTACCAGGAGGGACTGCCTGGTTTGCTGCAGCAGAAACAGGCAGGGCTGAACACACCCTTGGGAGCACACACACAACGTTCTGCGAGGCCAGATCAGCACAGGGCATGTTGGCACATCCCACTACCTAGTACCAGAAAACTGGGCCCCTCTGTTGCTGCTGAAGTGAGGGGAACACAGCCACAGGGCTGAGGCACTGGGGTGGTGTGGCTGCACTGCACGGAGGACAAAGTGAAACTCTGACACTAGAAATACACTGCTGCTGCACAAAACACATTCATGTATATCTAATGTTGATCTTTGTGTAGGTATGGTTCAGCATGAAGCTCCAGCATAAGTAAGCACCAAAGTTCTTACCCATTCCTGCCCCTCTGTTTAGATAATTCGAGGACAGTATGGTGTCCAGAGGATGGAGCTTCTGCCTGGGGACCGGGAGAATTTGGCTATCCAGACCCGTGGGGGCCCTGAGAAACACGAAGTGACTGGCTGGGTGCTGGTAAGTACTCTGTGTGTGCACAGAGCTGCACAGACAGCAGAGTGCAGTTTGCAAACTGCTCATGAACAAAGAACAGTACAGGAGACAAATGGCAACAGATAGGGCATTTAGAGGAAAACAACCTGTGTGAGTTAGAGATGAAGGGTAAGGGTGGCTGCTGGTTCCAGTCTTACTGGGTGAAAGCACCCTTCCTCTGTCTTGCATGCAGCAGAAATGTGCATACCACTTGTAAAATCAGAGGGGGAATAGAGGGGAGGACAGGGTTTGACACAAAGAAGTTTTGTAAGATACCTGAAAACAGAATCACCTCTACCAGTGCAAAAGGTGCTCACTGGGGAACTGGGGTGTTTCTTCCCTTAGATATCTCCTCTGAGCAAAGAGGATGCTGGGGAATATGAGTGCCATGCATCAAATGCCAAAGGAGAGGCAACAGCTTCTGCAAAAATCCACGTTGTGGAAACTCTGCATGAAATAGCCCTGACCAAAGGTTGGTAAGTGTGGCTGAACACTCAGCAGCTCTCTCTCCTAACAGTTTATTGTTATTTGATACAAAAGGACCACCTCTGTTTAATGCTTTCAAAAGAAAAAAAACCCAACAACCCTCCTCCCCCACTAGAAATACCAGTTTAACATGCAGTTTTTTGCATTTGACAAAACATTCCAGCAAATCTTAGCTAGAGTTCTCAAGGGATTGTTAAATAACCCCCCACACGCTGTAAAGTACTGGAAATACCAAATTAAAATTAAGAAACACCTTCTGGGTTTTTTATAGAGCAACTTCCAGCGGGTTTCCAGCCCTACATTTGTATCATCCTTTCAGTGTTGCCTGGATGCTTTCAAACCTGCTCCTCTCTCCAGGAGTAGTATTGGCACAGGAGACATTCCAGTTCCTGCCATGTTCTCTGCATGCTGGGATGTGAAACCTCAGAGATTTGCCACAGCACGTCCCCTTTGCTAGGCTGTGTGCTAAGCTGCTGGCAAACCAGCCACCCTCATCCCAGCTGCAGAGGATGGCTCAGTACCACAGCCACATGGCATGCTTAGGAATAAATCTGGAGAGCCAGAACAGTAACTGAAACTGCTAGAGGCAGAGGGACAGGGAATAAAGCACAGAGAATAGTGTGCTGCCCAAATCCCCTACTGAACATAATCCTTAGCTTTACCCAAACTATATAGTCTTGACTTTTTTTGTCCTTATTTCTGTGAAGAGCTAAAATACTTCCCTTAGAAGAACATTAGCAGTGCCTGGCACTGAAATGAGAGCTTACAATGAATCCAGATATCATGCATAGGAATTTTGCTAATGGTTTTAAGGTCTCTAATCCCTTTTCAAATATCTAATTTATGGATGTGAATGAAATTGAGTTTTACTGAGTTGTGCCATGAACAGCACACTTATATCCCAGAACAGATGATGTTCACTCCCTCTCTCACAGTAACTTCTGCGAGGTTGCAGTACTGTGCATAGTGCCTCTTACACACACCCAGCACATGCTACAGCTGGTTCTTTTCAGCTGTAGGAAAGCTCTAAGGCATCTGGAGCTAAGTGATAAGTAAATGTAGATTGCCACCTTAAAGTAAATTGGTAAACTTAATGGAACAAACTGTCAGACATCATAGCTACACTGAGGTGAGAGTCTGTGTGCCATGCCCAGGTGATCTCAGCACAGAAAAACATGTCTATTATCACTCCCCTGCAGCAGGGAGGGAAGGAAAGAAGGCAGGAAGGAAGGAGGGGTCAGATCTCACCCTCAGCCAAGAGATCCCAAAGCTATTGCCAAAGTTGTGATATTCTCCTTTGGAACAGGACAGAGTGTAACATGTTTTTGTTTTTCCACAGATGATGGTGCAGAGCTGTGATGTGAGGACTTTGACAAAATTAGTATTTTGGAAAGCTGCAAGCTCTGGCTTTTTCTAGCTGACTAATCAGTCCCTCTTAACTCCCTTTTTCTTTGAGTCCCAATTTGCTTTGCACACTTCTTTCACAGATACACTAATAGATTCACAAGTTCAATTACAAATTTTAATTCTATTTACAGGAAATAAACATACTTTTGAACAGCACACACCAGATGAGTAAAACTGTAATTTTGAATGCAATGTATACAAAATGAAACAAAACCTGAGCACTTGAATCTCATAATTTAGAAAAAAAAGCCCTTTTAAGGCTAAACACTCATCATACGAGGTGCAATACTCATAGACATCAGTTCTTGGAAGAGGAGTTTGCAGGCATAGGGCATTCGAACCAAAGATATCTGCAAAGAGATTTCAAAAGTCTTGGTATAAACACTCATAAAGCATCAACTTCCACCATCCTCTACACAAATAACTCATTGAGCTTTTGGCTTAAAAGCAAATCTGGAGTTATGCACGAAAGCATTTAACGAGAATTGCTCACAGACAGTACCAAAGCAAGAAGGAAGCTGAGACTATATCTGTAGGGGCTACACAGCAGCTCTCCAGAATACATTTTTTATGTAAAAATGAGGCCAAAGGATCTGATCCTAAACAAAAGCCATTTAACACAGAACATGTGCCTAGCAGAGTGCATAAATGCAGGTAAGGTTTCCAGCACAATACTACTCTGTAACCCCAGTGCCATTGTTAGTTGCAGCAGTCAGTCCCTGGCACAAAAACAAGCCTGTTCAAGGCAACTATTTTTATCTCTGCCACTGCTCTCCCTTGACATACTTCTGTAACCAAGCATGCACTGCAGAGCTTTTATTAAATTTAAAAAACCCACCGAAGTGCAACACAAAAGACTTCCTGTGGGGACCCAGCACTGCAAGCATTAATATCTCCATGGGACAGTCACAAGGGCGATGTCTCTAAATTCCTGTGATTCTGAGTTTTACTTCTAAAAATAAGCTCTTGAGCATTTAAAGTCTCTGAAAACTCTGCACTGTACAACAGTTGAACAGCCTTTCCTGCCAAGTGACAAGCCAACACTATAAAATTAATAAGGAAGCATCCAAATTGACTACAATGCTATAAACACTTAAAACAGTTATGAAACTAAAATAGCAATTGTTCTGGTGCTTCTTTAAATAT
This sequence comes from Toxostoma redivivum, assembly GCA_013397375.1. Classification (NCBI taxonomy): domain Eukaryota; kingdom Metazoa; phylum Chordata; class Aves; order Passeriformes; family Mimidae; genus Toxostoma; species Toxostoma redivivum. The sequence continues at coordinate 1,028,571 of VXBI01011364.1, forward strand.
TTACTTCCCTTATTCTCCTGCTTCACTCAAGTGGCATTTCCTCCTGCCCACAAGGAGAAACAATGGCTAATGAAAACCACACGTACCTGAGTTTTATTACGGCATCCGCGGCATTCATAGGTGTGAGTCCTTGTGTTTGCAATGGCCATGATTCCACAGAGGTTACACACATGGACCTGGTATGGGTCTGAAGCTTCAAACAGTCTTTCTCTCAGGAACTGGGCTGCTCCATGAGCAATCTGGCAATCTCGTTCCATTTCTCCAAAGCGAAGGCCACCATCACTAAAACGAAGAGAAAAACCCCTCAACTTTTGAGTTCACTGGCAAAATAATAAATTCTTGTTGGTGGAACAAGTATCTGTATTGCAAGGCAGGAGGACAGCTGTGCATTAATTTTCCTCTAACACCACAGAATAAAACTGTGAAAACAGTAATTGTAACTGCTGATGAGCATTTCTACAGCTGGTGTCTGACAGCCACAGCACAACCATACAGCAAAAAGAAGTGTACAATTAAATCATCCTCTGCTTATCTGTGGTGTGTTTAACCTTGGCTGTCTGCCTGATGTCCACCAAAAAGCTCTTTGGTCCCCATCATGTCAAGAGGACATGGGGAGAAAGTAGGATGGAAAAGCTCATGAGTGGAGACAAAACCAGGGAGATTGCTTATCAATTACTATCACAGACAAAACAGACTCAGCATGGGGAAAATTAATTTATCACCCATTAAAAATGGAGTAAGATGATGAGAAACAAAGACAAAACTAAAAAGTTCACCTCCCAAACCTTCCCAGGCTTACTTCACTCCTTCATTCCCAACTCCTTCCTCCCCTCCTCTGTGATGACTGGGAGAATGGGGATTGCAGTCAGTGCATCACAGCTCCTGTTGGCTGCTCCCTTCTCCTCAAAATCTTTTCCTGCTCCAGCATGTGACCCCTTCCATGGGATAGTCCATCACAAACTGTTCCAGCATGGGCCCTTCCCACGGGGCACAATTCTTCAGGAACAGATTGCAGCAGCAGGGATCCCCCACAGATCATACCTCCTACCAGGAGTTGCTCCAGCATGGGCTTTCCACAGGCTGCATTTCCTCACTCCTCTCTCACAGTTGCTGCACATAATTTTTTACCCTCTCTTCAATATATTCTCACAGAGGTGCCACCAGCACCATTGCTGGGCTCAGCTCTGGCCAGCTCTAAGTGGCTGTGTCCAGCATGGGTCAAGCCCATGTCCTTTCTCAGAGAGGCCACCCCAGCAGTACCTCCTGCTACCAAAACCTTGGCACCTACACCCAATACAAGATCTTAAGCCAAACACATGAAAAAATGAGTGGCTATTTGGGGTGAGCTAATTAAGCTGCAAAGCTGAAGCAACTACTTGTTCAGGGCTCAAAACTGGACAGACCACATAGAAACTAACATGGATCCTTACCGAGATCTGCCTTCCATGGGCTGTCTGTTAAGGATCTGGATTGGCCCTCGTGCACGAGAATGGATTTTGTCATCCACCATGTGCTTCAAGCGCTGGTAATAGGTAGGACCAATGAAGATCTGGGATGTGATTTTCCGACCAGTGAAGCCGTTGTAGAGGACCTGAAGAAGTCAATGCAATCATAAGCCTTACTACACATCAAGTGTATATTAAAGAAATTACAGTGAATTGGCACTTTGATTTTACCTCATTTCCTCTTAGATGATAGCCATAATCTGATAAAAGGTTGGAAATCTTTTGCACATTGACAGCATCGTTAAAAGGTGTAGCATCACCAATTTCTCCCTTGTTTGCAGACACCTACAGAGAAGACAGTTGGAAAGTTTGTCAGGTTTCTGAAGGACTGGTTAGACCATATTTAGCTGTTTCAAACAGTTGTAACTCTTAATACTGGAATTTGCCAACATGCCAACGGTAGTACCCTATCTCACTGTGTTTATCTGCCACATATTTTTAAAAATACACACTATAAACAATTTTGCTACTTCTTTTTCTAGTCAGGGAAAAATGTCTGGAACAAAAGCAACAGATGAGAAAGCATACTGTAGGTAGAGCCTGACCTTTTGAATAAAATTATAGGACTGTACATCTTCCCTAAGAAACCTCCTTTTGCTATCAAGTAACTAGAGAACAATAATTTTTAAGTGAATTAGGGTTACATTACTACTTGACATATCTTTACAAAAAAACAAAAAAAAAAACAAACGCCCAAAGCAAAAAACAAAAAAAACAATCCCCACCAAATTTTAATTCATATTGCTTGGACCTGCAGTTTAGAAGACTTACCTTGCCCTGAAGACACTCAATCAAGTGACCAATGGTCATGCGGGAAGGGATGGCATGGGGGTTGATAATGATATCAGGTGTGATGCCTTCACACGTGAAGGGCATATCCTAGAGCAAGGAAACACATAGTCAATTCTTCCTAGAACACTATGTTTAGGAAAAGTATGTGTCTGGATCCAAATTAAGTATTTTAAAGAATTTAAAATGGCATTGAAATACATAAGAAGCAGCTGTGTCCCCTTCTAAAAATATTTTAGCTACATTTTGCACCCAAGTAGATATTCCACGGACAATTCACTTAAGACAGTTCCAATGCTAAAATAATCACAGGTAAAATCTGTGAAGAAGAAAAAAAAAAATTACTACCTCTTGCCTGTACTGGATACCACAGGTTCCTTTCTGGCCATGTCTGCTAGCAAATTTATCTCCAATTTGTGGAATTCTTACAGAACGTACCTGTAAGCCACAGGAAAACATGTAATTGGTAACTTAAATACAGACCAAAGAGTATTAAAGCAGAAAGCACGAATGTCAGTGCTCACCCTAATCTTGCAGAATTTGTATCCTTCCTGGTTCAGGGTTACCATGACCTGATCTACAATCCCAGTCTCGCTGGTCCGCAGGAAGGTGCTGCAGTCTCTCTTGGTGAAGCGTCTGTTGGTGCTTTCCAGCTCATCTTCATTTTCTGGCAGTGTGACTGTTTTGCCTATGATGACATCATCCCCAGACACACGTACCCCAGGGGCTATCAAACCATCATCATCAAGTTTGTCATAGATAGCATGTCTCATACCTTGTGGGGAAAAAGAAAAAAAAAACAGACTCACAAAATTTTCAACTTACTGACTTCTTGATGTTCTGCAGTAATTCAACAAGTCTGCTTGCAACTTCAGACAACTACTAAAATACTTAATGCAAATATCTCAACTGATATGGTAATTTCTATAAAATACAGAAATGTGTGTGTTATTATATCCCAAAATGAAGACTGAATCAGTTCAATATTAACTACCTTGCCCACAAAACCTGAATTTAAAAATGGAGTCTTTGTACACTCCTTTATCTTACCTTGGCAAGTTTCTCGTGTAGGCTTTTCAAAAACTTCCTCTTGGTCATACCCTTTCTTAGACTCCTGCTCTTTGTAAGAGCGATAGAACACAGACCTGAAATGAAGTTATAAAGTCTTCTCCAGTGAAACCAGCATCATTTTCTCCCATCTGTATATCTCATTTTCACATATTATGGCTACTGTTACTAATGACAACCAAATCGAAATAATGAGTACATGCCACACCACCTTTTCTCTGATTTCCTGTTAATCTGACCTTCACTGAGGAGGGGAAAACAAAAACAAAAAACAACCCGCCAAACAAAAGAGTTTCAGAGGGCATTATGATGGTCACTTCGCAGATACTGCCAAAGTACCTAAGATAACATGTTAATTTTTGATGAACTGCAAAGACTTTTGTAGCCGGTTGACAACTCAGAAGTAGTTATTATTCCTAATGACTATTCACATCTTTAGCATATCATTCTTATATTACTTTCCTCCTTGTGCACACTTTTTTAGGCTTCTACTGCTACGTTGCAGTGCCACACTCAGTACAACTGAGCTACAGTGAAAAACTTTCAATTTATATAAAGTTCTTTCTGGTGCTTTAAGGGTTTTTGTTTGCTGCTTCTGTTGCCAGCATGCCAAAGTGCTTTCAGATACCATAATGCACGAAGTCACATCAGCCACCAGCTGTGCCAACAGAAGTTCCTTCTAAGGAGAGGAACATTCCAATCCTAACTGGTAGCAACTGTATCACTAATAAAGATGAGACTATGCTAAAACACTGCAACATTGCTCTGGTAACTGGCAAGACTTATATGAAAATACACCAGGGAAGTGTCCAAACATTTTTTCATTAAACGGTAATACAAAAGACCCTAATCCGAATAAAGATCAAAATGGAAGATCAAGAAGACAAAGTGGGCAGTCAGGTTTCATGCTGTTTTGCTAAGATACACATTCACTATTTTCATTGTGTTGTTCCCTCCATCCCCATTACAAAAATTAAAAAAAAAAAAAAAAGCTTCTTGAGTTGGAAAAGTTTGGAGAACAGCATCTTCCAGCATAAAAGGAACTTTTCTTGAGCCTCTGGACTCAACCCAGTGTATATTTTTTTAAAATTCCAAGCAGTTAAAAAATTTACAAAGTCTTACCTGAAAAAGCCTCTGTCAACAGCAGAACGGTTCATAATGACAGAGTCTTCCTGGTTATAGCCTGTGTATGATGCAATGGCTACAATCGAGTTGATACCTAGAATGTGCAGAGAAAATATATTGAAAGAATGCACATATGCCCAGACAGACACTATTTTAACTCAAAGTAGGCTTTAGTCTCTACAGTGAAGCTGTTCTACCCTTTCTCACATAAAAGCTCTATATCCCACACACAGAAACATGCAGTATCAGCAAATGCAACTCTGGCTAGAAAACAGAGTCAAGAGTGACCCCTTGTGAAGAACCTATTAAACATCAATACATGCAAAAATCCATTTTTTCAGTTACATTTTAGCAGGATTTTTTTGTGTAAAGTAACACTGCTGCAACACTACCAACAAATTTTTTGCAGTCTAGGTGTCCAGCTACAAGCTAACACTTAACCTGTACTCATTTCTTAAATTGCACACATTTGCTAAATGTTCAGGTACTCTACACACAACATTTGTGACATGTTTGAAACAAAACAAAAAAGTATTATTTCTGTTCCATGAACATGAACTGACAACGCACCTGCTGGCAACTCTCTGAACCTCAAGTACTCCATGGAGCGTGTTGTTACCAGGGGCTTCTGGGGATAATACAACACATGTGCCAGCGTGTCCATACGGACATGGAAGTTGGTGATGTAGACTCCCATAGCCTGTTTACCCATAGCAGACTGGTATGTGTTCCTGGGAGACTAGACAGACAAAGGGAAGACCAGTAATTATGTACATAAAGGTCTTTACACACACACACCTGTGGGTTTTCTATCAGCTTTAAAAGCAGGATGCCAGCAGAGGTGCACTGACCTGGTTGTGATCAGGGAAAGGGATAATAGATGCACACACTCCCAGGATCATGGATGGGTGAATCTCACAGTGTGTGTATGTTGAACAATACGCCACACCTTTCTCTTGCAAGTCATCTGGAGTCATTGCCAGCATCACAGTCTCTTCTTCCAGGGTGTCAATGTACTCTACTACACCACTGGCCACAAGATCCTGCCAACTGAACAACCAATAACTCAATTAACACCTGAAATGGGTCTCTTCAGCAGTGACAAGAACAAAGACTTCCCTGGCTTATTATTACCACTACTGCCTCAGTGTGATTAAAATAACTGATTAAACTACCAGGCAGAGAAAGCATCTTTGTGCTGCACAAAGCTTTAAACATTCCTCTCTCCAATCTGAGGGAACATGCAGCTTTCCAAGATGGAAAATGACACCTGCAGTTGAATTTCAGGAATGTATCTCACCTGTAATTGTTATACTCTCGTTCCTTCAGTTGGTCAATGTGCCTTTTCTTCAGCAGCAACTTCTGTTTCTCCACAATTAAAAGGGGCCGACAAATTCTGCCTGCATCAGTGTAGATGCGGATTTCTCGCTCACGAATATCTCTAATCATGGAGACCTGGGCAAGACAGCAGCAACCCATGAGTACAAAGTCTCAGCATGGAATCAGAACCACAGAACACAAAACAGGATAACCAAATTCCCTAAAGCAAAGATTTTCCAGGCACTATCAGAAGCATGGAACAAAGAGTAACACTCCTACAAACAGAAGCATTTCAGAAGATTATTTTCAACTGTTTTGTCTTTCAACTGGATCCTCTTTAAAAACAAACAACTTCCCCTAAAAACCAACCCCACAACCAAGCAACAAACCATACACAATCAAGCATATAATAATAATTTAAAAAATGCACCAAATACAAAAACCTCCCAAATAAAACACAAAATAAACCCAATGTAAAGTATATTCAGAAAGAAACTTGCAAATAATGCTACTTGAAACTTGCATAGTATCAAGGCATTATCTTCTCTTGTCTAAAAGGATACCGAAACTCTAGATGTAAAGATTATACCTCTGACACAATGATGTCCATCTGACGACGAAGCTTCCTTAGGGTATTCATCAGCTGCTCTGGATCTTTGTGTATTCCTACCCAGCAGCCATTAACAAATATCTTAGTAGCACTAGAAACAGGAAACAAAAACAAATAATAATTAAAAATACCCACCCCACCAAATAACCCCAAACCCTTGAAGTGTTGTGCAGGATAAAAAGCTTAAGTCTGTTTAAAGAGATTAATTTGCACATACTCAGCTATTGCTGCTGGAGATATTTCTTCTAGGTTTTCCATACTCCACTCTTCCAAGAATTCCAGAATTGGGGATGGTTGAGACCCCACAGAAATGTAAGCCATCAGGGCTAAGTTCTTCACAAGTCCTACTGCATGACCCTAGCAGAAACACAAAGTTAACTTGCATTTTCAAATCAAGAGGCTCCCCCAAGAAGATTCAAGAATTTAAACTAAACTCCTCAAGGAACCAGACACAAAACATGCTTTCAACCACTGAGTTAGCTATAAAGCGAAATATTTTCATCAGCATTATTAAAAAAAGTGCAAGGGATCATCACAAGTGCCATGGCTACAAAATGACTGTGAGGGAAAGGCAGTTAGTATACAAATCCTGCTTTCATTACCTCAGGGGTCTCAGCAGGGCAAACCATTCCCCACAGGGTGTTGTGCAGCTGCCGGGGCTTGGCCAGTTTCCCATCTCTCCCAATCGGAGAGTTCAGGCGTCTCAGGTGGGAAAGCGTGGATGCGAAAGTCAGGCGGTTCAACACCTGCACGTAGAAGTTCAGTCAGTCAAAGCTTAATGAGTGTGTTGCCGACATGACAGACTGGCACAAAGGATCAATGCCCTCTAGAAATCAAGTGCTTATAAACAACTAAAACAGCTCTGATTTTTGCTACCTACACTTTTTAGCTCACCTCCACTAATCTCACACTACCCCTAGAATCTCAAGTTCTTAACTGGTGTTATAGTGGCAGAAGTTTCCAGAGCATGCTTATACCACAGCAAGACCCTGGGCTAATGAAGTCTCTGCTCCTCCCCATTTGCCGTGGAATACATAACTTTTATATAATAAGGTGTCACTGAAGTTTTTTTAACTGCCTGTGAAGCACTGGGAGTAACTAAAGGCAAGAAATCTATCCTGGATGATTCCCTGGGACTAGGAATTTACACACAAGTGTATGATCTAACAAAAAAATCTTTACAAGAGTTACAACTGTTTACAGCTCACAACTGTTTAGCAGTGAATGCAATAGCCAAAGCAGACAAACCATGACCAAAAAAACCCTAAACCACACATCTGTGAAGATACAACTATTTAGATCATCATCTGTACCACCTAAGGAAATTTCCTTTTAAGAATATTTCTGTTTAACATACATCATACATGGCTGCTAAGCACTGTTAAACTCTTCCATGAGAACAGTTTTACCATAAGAACTGTAAACCTGACAAAACCCTCATTGTACCTGAGATACTCCTGCTCTAGCCTGATGAGCTTTCTTCTGGTCACCCCAGTTTCCAGTTGCCAACGAATATTTCAAACCGTCTGAAATAATTCTTGTTTTAATTGCCAACTCCAAGTTGAAATCTTTCCCTCTGTCAATGAACTTCTGTGCATATATTCTCACTTCCTTCAGCAAATTCTTGAACATTCTGTAGAAGAAAGACACCAAGAAACCTGATTAAACAGTGCTGTGCAATTCAGCTGACTCAGGGCTATTTGAAAAAAATTTCACTGGACTTCTGAAAAAAAGCAGTTTGTAACCAGGACGAGGGGACAGAGGGAAATAAAGCAAATGAAATTATTTGTAAACATGGACAAAATATGCTTCAAAACAAGTCAATGCTGGCCACCTACTGTTTAAGGAAACTAAACCACTCCACAAAAAAGTCATAATCAGATACAAGCTGTGCTGCTCAAGACTGGCTCTCTGACACAAGACAATTAGTCTGATTTAGAAGCACAGAGTTGGCAATACCTCTACCATGAAAGAAAACATGTATGTGATAGTTACCCTCTGAACAGGAAAGCCAAGAGTGGCCCAGCAAGATCCAGTCTTTTGTTGCCATAATGATCTCTGTCATCCAGCTCTCTTCTTCCTAGTGCTGCTAGCAACAGTCTATGAACCATATACCTAAGCAAATAAGACAGTTTATGTTTAAAACTGACAGCAGATCTTCACAATGAAGGTTACATGTTTTCATAGATAAATCAGTGAACTCTTTCCTAAAGGCTGTCCATTCTAGATTTTCAGGGTACCACTGTCCTAAAATAAACCACTTCAGCACATCCTTAGAGGTGGTGGCCCACAGAAAGTTCAGGCTAAGGACAGAGAGAAGAAAAGATTTACATCATGATGGTCATGCCTCTTCTGCTAAGTATCTGTCCTGTACTGTTATACGGGCTCTGTTTAAGCACATGCAATCAGGTATAAAATCACAAGTCCGATGCTACAGTTCATCTGCATACCAATAAGCAGTGACCAAGACAATGTTTTAGAGTGGTTTACATTACAGTCAGCTTATCAGTACTTATCTACATCTTAGTTAACAATTTCTAGATGTTATCTATGCATCTGAGTATCAAAAAGTCATTTAGCACTGTCAAAATATTTAACTTAAGATCCAAAATGTGTTTGAAGCTCATTTTCTTCCTTTTTTTTCTCCTAGTTTATCAAAATTTGCATTTTCTCAGCTTCAAAAATATACTAGTGCCCCAAGGTTTATCACAGAGTATCCAGAAGACTGAGGTTAAAACAAACTTCCATTCAAGGTGTTCTTCCAATCATATACATGGGTAAAAAATATCCATTTGCAGCTGTGAGACAGAGTTCTGACATACCCTAGAAAATAGGCCTTTTTGGTTTCACAGAAGTCACTGACACCAACATGTGGGAGCATTTCTTTCTGCAAGACTTCTTTGGCATACTTGATTCTCTTTTCTTTGGTGACACCTGGCTTGGCACCTCTTGAGCCAATGAAGTTTAGGGCAACATTTTGCTCCTGAATGACAAATGCTTCATCCAGAGAAGGTTTGACCTAAGGCACAAAAATACAGCAAAAATCCTGTAGCAACCAGTGCCTGTTGGGGCTGAAGGAAACTACACTGTAGCTTGTTTATGATTCTTTTCAGGATCTGCCAATTATTGATCCAAGTCTTTCTGGCACTAGAAAACAGCAATGAAGCATGCAGGAAGAACAAAAAAAAATAGTTTAAACTTCAGAAAATAGTTTTCATTCAAGTTCATTCCAGGTCTTATGCTGTTTTAGGTATAATCAAGATTTTACAATTAAAGTCAACAACAGCAGAAGAAGACCCTAACTCTCCAAATACATCTTAACTCCTAAAAATTTCCACTGTGCTCTGTCCCCTTAACATATTCATTAGAATAGATTCAGGCAAAGAATTGTCAACATTTCTAATACAGAACCCACAAAAATAATAAGTAAATTACAATTGGAAAATGAACAACGCTTCAAGTGATGACTACTTGCACCAACACACCAGCAAATACGAGAATACAAAGTAACTTAATATATATTACCATTTCCATCATTTCTGGGTCTTCAAAATCATATATGATGTGCTCTAGAATGTCCCTGTCAGACACAAAACCGAGTGCACGGAAGACAATGATGATGGGGACCTCTTGTTTGATATATGGCAGAGTTGCTACAATGCGCTGACCAATGGCACTCTTCTTTGCACCCTGCAAAACAGGAAAAGCACAGGTCAGGCTTAAATCATCCTGCCTTTCAATAAAAGTCTCTAAAAACGTCCTGCCTTTAAGTAGAAGTCTTTCTCTGGATTTGGATGATACAGCACAATATATGCATATTTATTCAAGCACCACAGGAAAACACGGCTTCTCAGCAGGTCAACTAAGGAGCTACTCTGCAACCTTACTCCAGCAACGATTTTTTATTTTAAAAACATTTCAAGCTTTAGAAGTCTGTGAAAGCTTGTAAGGTTTTTGCTGATACAAAAGCATATAAATACTACTCGTACACCATATGCATAATTTCTCTCCCTTAGTGCCAAGAGCAACCCTATCCACCTTCAGTGTTCCTTCTGTCAGGCTTAAACTCAGCTTTTCCAACCCACTGTGCAAGTGATTATTCAAGTAGCTGTTCCCCTTCTCCAGAAGGAAACGCTGTGGGATGCAGAGGAAATCAGGAGTGCCCCAGACATCAGGAGTGAGAATACTCTAAAGCTTCTATTTAAGGTGCTCTTGGAAAATTTCAAAACATCAGTGCAATACTAAGTGAGTACTGACATCTTTTACTTTAGAAGTTACAAGTAGCACTTATTTCCCCTCACAGATGGCACATTTAGATGTTAAATATGAATTAATATGTGGTCTGCAAAATACATCTCAACACTAGCTTGGCCATCAGCAAAAAGAGGGTCCCTGCTCCTCTATTTATTCTTAGTGAAAACATAGGACACAGCTTGTCTGAATTTTCTAAAAACTCATGTACAGTAATTTAAAAATTTTAGACTTGCCCTAAAACCTGACACAAATTGAGTCTGCATTTCAATCCTCAAATTATTTATCATAGAGACGGGCATAATGTACGAGAAACAAATTTTCATTTACTTAAATCTTCTTTACAACTTAGCATCAGAAGAAATTTCTTCTCAAAAACTCATAAGCAAATGACACAAAAAGACAGGACAGTTACAAAGCTCCTAAATCAATCTCTGGGGTTATTACTGCCTAGCCATACCTGTCCACCTCTAGCCAGCATGCTGACCCATATAGTACTTGTTGGTCGAGAGGAATTTTCCAGACAAGATCTACACTCTCCTGTGTAGGCATATTTTGAATCTTTCTTTGCAAACACATACACTGTGTTTGTAGCCATTTTCTCCTGAGCAATCAGAACCTGTGTTAGAAACAAGAGCACCAGTAAATAACAAAAGAGAATACTGAAAGCAACAATCACAGTATTTCTACTATTCCTTCAGGTGCCTTAACTTCATACCACTGCACATCACGTAGTCAATTGGCTAAACTCTGTATTTTAAAAATACACATTTAAACAAAATACACATATACAAATAGTTAAGATGGAATAGCCAAAACAAGAGACTCAGGGAACGCTGCTGTCTGTTATTACTTACCACACCTGCTGGCTGTGCTGAGACATTTCACACACTGATAAAGAAAGCATTTCACTATGTTCTTCCAAGGCCAACATACTACACAGGCAAATTTAAATGCCAGCTCAACAATCAAAGCCAGATTTTTTTTCCCCAAGAAGAAATATAGAATTCTAATTACTTTGTTGTGTTTACCAAGGTTATCAGTTAGAAAACACTGTCAGTTTCATTGGTGAGGCACTAAGAGGGTGCGGATAAAATTTTCTGAAGCTGGTTCCACAGCAATGGAGAGAAGAACCTATTCTTAAAACAAAATGCATCTATATTGCTGTGAACAAGCTGGAGGACACTCTGAGTGAGGAAGTGCCTCATTTCAGAGTGCATGCTGCTCTGCAATGCTGTAAGGGAAATAAAAATATCTAGAGCACTTACTGGCAAACAGTTTACAAAATGCAAAGCAGTTCACAAAAGTGAAGAACAGAAAAGATGGGAAATGTGCCGCAAACAAGAAAAAGTGGCTTGAGAAAGCCCTAACAGATGACTAAAAGCTCATCTTTCTGCAAGATCAGGTACCCACAGCATCACTGGTACACTGAAATAAGTGTTTGTGCCCCTAACAAAACACATGGAAACAAGTAACAGAACTTCCAGTGTCTGTAAAGATGGCTGTGTAAAGTGTATCCCTTACCTTTTCTGATCCATTAATGATGAAGTAGCCACCAGGATCAAGCGGGCACTCATTCAGCTCACAAAGATCACGGTCAGTTAAGCCATTCAGCAAACAGTATGTGGAACGCAACATAATAGGAATTTTTCCTATAAAGGTTTTCTGATGCTGGGTCTGCAATTGGTCCTCCCCTTCTTTAATAACTGTTTTAGTTATATCCACATACAAGGGGGCAGAATACCTACAGAATAAAAACACCTCTGTGTTATCTGTCAGTTACTAACTTTTTGTACAATCCTAGTAATGAAGGCAGTTAGTCAAGCACTCACCACTGTATTTAAGCATTATTACCAAATCATCAATCACCGTCTGCATTTAACAACTAGACGTGGAAATTTATACAAAGCAGTAATTATTATATTTTCAAGCACTATTATATTGTAAAAGGCTATGAATTAATAAGGCAGAGGCAGTTCTTCCTTGTATTTATCCACTACAGAGTTGGTTCTTACGTAAGGTTTCTCAGTCTGGCTTCATTTGGCATCATAGGTGAGGGTGCTCCATCTCTTTCCCAATGTGTAGGTTTGGAGAGATAGATTTGTTCAAACTTCAACAGATATCGGGGCTGGAAAACAAGAATATATTTACTTGTAATGGAAGAATCATCTCTCCTATTAGGAACCAGAACTGTTATTGCAGAAGAACAGCCACTACCAGTTGGGTAACACTGGCTCCTAGGAAGATTCTACAGGAAAAGTAAAAAAAGTAAGACTTGAATTTTTGGAAAACAACCTGATTTTTAAAATGCACAATATGATTTTTAAAAGCTTCTGACAACAGGAGGGGGCAGACCCTTGTTGGCAAATGTTTTATAGGTAAAAAAAAAATCTCAATCCTTACGTGAAGAAACACCTTTTCCTGGATTTGCAGCAACAGCTGCATATAGTATCATTTCCCAAGTTCTCATGAAAGCAATCTTAAGGAGAATATGTTTACCATCATTCTTATCTCTGACCATGGTTGCTAAACCCTCTCATGTGCTCTAAACTGCCTTCAAAAGTTGAGACTGAGAAGCAGAGGGAGACAGAAACAGAAAAATCAAGTTTTTCCCAATACACACAGTTTCCTTAAATTAGTCCAGCATCTTCAAATGTGATGAGAGATTGCCTGCAAGTGACTCTGAAGGAAAAAAGCAAGTTTTCTCATCATTAAACCTATTCCTAAAAGCTTGCATTTAATAAATGAGAGTAAGACACTAACCTCTGTGATCTGAGAAAGTAAAATACTAGCTTTTGGGCAAAAAGAAGCCCAGCACAAATCATGCTTATGACCTGAACTGTGACCAGGCACAGCACAAACATCAGCTGCAGAACTACACAAGTACAGAATTCATGTCATAATATACACAGAATAACAGAGAAAATAATAAGAATTAGTGAGGTAAATGTTTAGGAATTGTTTGCAAAGAAACCAAAAGACATCTCAGCTATTCTCTGCAGGATAGCTGTTCGCCTGCAAAAAATGCAGAGGAACAGGAAAACCATGTAACAAACTCAATGCTCTGGTGTTCTGAAGTTCCTTTAAATCTCTAGAGGGAAGCATCAAGGTAGTGACTGACAGCAAGGCAATGGCTCATCAACATTTGCACTTATGGAATGGGATCAGACTACACAAGGGACACAGGTGAAAGCACCAGAGCCACTGCAGAAGGTGCACATTCATTGTAGAGGGGCCATCACTGGGCGCAGATTTGAGACAATCTGTCCTCTTCGGAACGTGATGCCAGTGGAAGAAGATGAACAGCAGCAGCCTTTGAAAACCTGGACCTAACTTGAGCCTAACTTGAGTCAAAGCTAAGAGAGAAGCTTTTAGCCATAAACCTTTCTTGCCATGATAAAGCTGCTGAAAAATCAAAATCTCACCAAAACACAGCCTGCTCTTGGCTACCTGACCTGCTCTACTGTCTGTGCAGTTGTGCACAGGAACTGACAATATGAGCTGCAGCAGCCACTTGTTCTTGGTCACTTCTCAACTCTAACAGCAGGACAGGGGTTGAATAAGGTAAAATGACTTTGAATTGTAAAAATACATAATCTCTGCCAAGGTTCTCCACTTACTGGCTCTTCCACTTCTCCTGAGGCATGCTGGGCTTCAGCTTGTAAATCAATTGGTGGAGCATCTTCAACAATTCTCTGCACAGACATCTGAATAAACTCATCAAAGGAATCCAACTGTTGCCTGACTAAACCCTTTTCATCAAAATAAGAACTAAAAAAAAGAAAAAAAGTTAATACGAAATCTTAATTTAATTAATGTACTTCACACATCAACAAACTTGAGATATACTTATTACCAATACTCCAAAACCCATGAAATATAGTGCAGAATCAAACACATTCACTTAACCCAAGGCATGAGTTTCATCACAAATGTTTAACAATTCCCTCCCTGCTTGAAGACACAGAAACTTTGGAGTGATAGACTTGCTGCCACCTCTTGGCTAAGCCACAATTGCATGCACAATCAGTGCCTTAAATTTCCCTTAAATTGGAAGAGAAAGGTGATGACAAATTTCACTGAAAGCAGCTTCAGCTCAAGTTTTCAATAACACCGGCAAATTACTTTGCTTTAATTTTCCAATCTGCAGTAAACCAGGAGCATGCCCCCAAGCCCAAGTAATAGTACTCAGAACTTTTAGCTTGGATCCCCTCTGTTCCAGCCACACAGGTCCTGGATGCTCATGTTTTGCAAGAAAAAAAAACCACCACCAAAATTGAGAAAATAGCCAAGTACTGACTTCCTAGTGCCAGCATCAGCTGTGACATTAGCGGGCAAAAACATGTGCTTGACATGGAACCAAAAACACCTCTTTCTTCATTGAAAAAGGTGTGTGCTGGGGATCAGCAGAGCTTCTTAATCCCTACCGACAACTCTTTCTGTAAAAGCCCTCCTGCTCCGAACGTGCTGCAGCACACAGTTTAGCACAACCAAGCATGCAGCTCCCAGACGTGTTCCCGGGAGCAAGCTGGATGTCACCTCCAAGACCGAGACCACAGGGCTGGAGGAATAAGGACAGCGAGTTTTAGCAGGTCACCTAATAACAATCCAGCAGGCCTCTTGCCACAGGTCGGGGGTGATTTCATCATCGTCTTCATCATACTGCATATCTGTGGGGAAGCACAACGTGTGAGTAAGGCTGAGGCCACCGTGGTGTTTGTTCCCCCCCGCCTGGCTCAGGGACCCTCCGGCACCCCGGCAGATCCCAGCGTATCCCGCCCATCTCCCGGCTCCCGCGGGCCCCGGCGCGCCCAGCGCCACCCCTGGCCGGGACGGGCGGGAAGAAAAGGCGAGGGCAAGAAAGGGAAACCCCTCACCTTCGTCCGCGTCGTACATGGTGGCGGCGGGAGGAGCCGCGGGCGGCGGCCGAGAGAGCGAGGGAGCGAGGGGCGAGAAGGAGCGAGAGGGACCGCGGCGGAGCGCGGGCCAAAGGCGGGGGACGGCGCCTGCGCCGCACGTGACGTCACACCCGCGCCGCTCGCGAGGCGCCCTCGCGCTCGGTGACGTCAGGCGCGCGCGCCGCACGGTG